>JADRCD010213881.1:0-14559 GCA_019843815.1 Montemys delectorum
CACACACACACACACACACACACACAGACATATACACTCACACACATACACTCATACACACGTATACTCACACACACCTACTCTCACACACAGTCATGTACACATATCCACACACACATACACACACACATTCACACATACACATTCACACACACATTCACATACACACACATATATTCTCACACACATTCTCTCATATACACATATACTCACACACACATATACTCATACACATTCACTCACACACACTCGCACACACTCATACACACACATTCATTCACATGCTCATACACACATATACTCATACATATACATACATTCACACATACATACATATATATACACAAACACACACAATCACATGCTCACACACACATACACTCACATACATTCACACACATACACACACATACTCATACACACATACTCATATACAATATACTCGCACATTCACGCACACACACACATCACTCACATACTCATATACACATACTCACACACATATTCTCACACATGCAAAATTTAAAGATCTAGGGCTTACTCATATTTATAATATTTTCATAACCACACCATGGAACAGGCAGGCATTTGTCTTCAAGCTCCCTCTAACCTTTCTGGATACAGAGGATGAGTAATGGTCTGATTTTATCCCAATCACTGAGGATAGGGTTGGCAGTGGTTTGAGAATATGGCTGGAAGTGATTTCCTTTGGTGTTCTGATGGTAATTCCCTAATGCTGTAATTCTACCTAGGGATATGAGTTACAATTCTCCTATATAGAACTGTTTCTCCTCCTGCTCGCCATTGTTTTAAAATGGTAGGGAAGTTTCTGTAACATTCCTTTCAAGGTACCTTTGATGACAATGAATTAATTCTTTCAGTCATGATCTGTCTGGTAAAAGTCTTTGCCTCCACCTTCTGTATGGGGGTGTGACTGAGGAGGTGTGTGTGTGTGGAGAGAGAGAGAGAGAGAGAGAGAGAGAGAGAGAGAGAGAGAGACCCTCTATGTTCACGTGTGGATGTGGATGTGGATGTGGATGTGGATGTGTGTACATATGGAGGCCAGAGGTCTTCCTGATTGATCTCCACCTTATTCATTGAGGCAGGATCCTCACTTGAACCCAGAGCTCACTGATATGGCTAGTCTGGCTAGTGAGCTTGTTCCAAGGATGGCCTTTCTCTACATCCTGAGCAATGGGTGTAATGTGGGCCACCATGCCTGCCCAGCATTTCTTTGCATGCTGGGGATCAAAACTCCAATCCTCTCATGTGTACAGCAAGCACTTTACCTACTGAAACATCTCCCCAGCCCTCTCCTCTGCTTTTGAAAATACTCCTGATTGACAGAATTCTATACTGCCAAGTTTTAAAAAGTACTTTAGCCCTTAAAATCAGAGTTGTCTTTTGATTTGTGTGGCTTCTCATAATAATTTTGCTATTGTTTTCCTTGTTCTTGAGAACATAATGTTTCTTTTTCCTCTAGCTGGTTTTTAAAATTTCTCTTTGTGTTTTGTATCCTGGAATTTGTATAGTGTGTGTGTCTGTCTGTGTGTGTGTGTGTGTGTGTGTGAGAGAGAGAGAGAGAGAGAGAGAAGGAGGGAGAGAGAGAGACAGAGACAGAGAGACAGAGAAAGACAGAGACAGAGAGAGAGAGGTACAAGATTAGATTAATGGGATACACAGGCAAGATCCACCAATGAATGTTAAAATTAATGATATAAAAATTCAAGCAAAATTAGTGTGTTTGCAGTCTCAAGGAGTGGCTATCAAACTATTTGATAGTTAGGGCTGAAACTGTAGCTCAGTGATAGAATTCTTACATAGCACTGTGAGGCCCCAAGTTTTTAAAAACAAATTTTTGATAGTTATGAAGAAAACAACCACAGTGACAAATTCTGGTAGGCCTCATGATTCTCAAGAAAACTAAATTAACATTGTAGTGAAATGTGTCACATCTGTGTCATCTGACACAACACGCCAAGCCCTGTGTTCTCACAATGACCCATCTCTGCCATCTCGTCACATGAGGACAAAGGCTGAACCCACACTGAGGAGCATCTTGGGATAACCGACCAGGACTCTTTAAAGCTCAGGGTCATGGAGACAGATGAGCTATGTGGAGAAAGCAGAGGAGACAGACCAAGGACGTAGTTTGAGTTGGCCCCTGGAACTAAGGTAGTTTAGGTCCTGGGTTGGATCATGGAGTGTGAAAGGGACACCAAAATGGGAACAAAGTCCAATGAATGGTGGTGATGTCTAGTTGATGGCCTTGCCAGAGCTTAAATCCTCAGTTTGAATGAGTGTTCTGTGGTTATGCAAGATGTTCGTTCACGCAAGGGGAAGTTGGGTAACAAGTATATGGGAACACTCTGCACTATTTTTACAATCGCATATAAGGATAAAATTATCTCAAAGTAAGAGAATTAAAGAGAAACAAAACAAAGTTCTCCTGCAGCTGGCACAGCCAGGCACAGCCAGGCACACCTGGACTGGGGTGTGACTTGAGCTCACAGCTGTGACACAAGTTCAACCTCGTGTCCTCAGCAGCTGGGGACACTGGCTTGAAGTGAAGTTTCGGGGGGGGGGTAGGGGGGAGGGGTTTTGGGGGGGGGGGGGGGCTAAAGGCTGCAGTATCTATCAGTGACTGCAAACTTGTTACAGACTCAAGTTCTCAGACCTTATAGTCAAGGAAGGAACCCAAATTCCAATGTTAGCAGGTCCTGAAGGCAAGGCTCCAGTGGGCCGAAGCTGGGGAGCCACCGGTAGAGAGCACTAAAAAAAAGTAATTTTTGTAAATGATGCGATTGTTGTTGTTGTTGTTGTCATTGTTAGATGCAGGTTTTTGGTTGTTTTTGGTTCCCATGCACAGGATGTTTTTCTGAATTAGTTATGAGTATTTTGTTTTGTTTTGGATTGGGGTTCAAGGCTACATATTTTAAGACTAAGCTTAGAGTTCATGAGATCCCGTATCAATACACACACGCACACACTATAAATTCATTAATAAATAAGGTCTACTCTTTTAGTCATGTATTAGGAAGGCAGACATGGTCCCCATTGCACCATGGACACAAAGCTGTGCTATAGCTTATGCTGGCACCATGAGGACAGGGATCCAGACTCTCCCAGAGGTCAGGACCATCCCACTGTCTCTAGGGTGGGCTAACTGTCTCTAGAGTATAACTCCTGTTGAAAATGTCCAACTGAGGGGAGGCAGCCGTGAGAACCAGCCTCCACCAGAATTCTAATGGCATCGCCAGCTCTGAGATTCCCTTTAGTCTTCTAGAACTTTCTCTCACCTCTTCACCCTCCTCCTCTGTTAAGCTGAGCAGGCCCACTCAGCCCACAAGGGCTCTGCTCCTATGTGTCCCCAAGTCACCTGCTTACTCATAGATAGTCTTACAGTGCTTTATTTTATTTTTGTCTCAGATTTTTGTTAGAATATTATTGTTTGATAGCTTAGGGGCCTGGTTTTTTATTATTATTATTATTCTCTCTGTAAACTCTTTGACGATTATAACTGGGTTTTTATCTCTCTCCTGCTGGCTCATGTGGGGATCAATAATAGCCTTTTGTTCACCCTTGGAAGAAAAGATCTAAGTTTTAAAAGCAATGCTTATTATTTTTCTCAGTACTGTACTTTAAGACAAAACTGTGTAGAGATGGAAAAATAAGAACCTGAATTCTATCAGGCAATGTGCTTCAGAACCACTAGGCCTACCAGACAGGAAGAAACAAGTCTCTGGTACTTAAACAACAGGTTCATCATCAGGGAAGAAAAATGCTTTTTCCATCCTATCAAAAGCAACCTACAGATTCAATAAATCCCCATCAAAATTTCAACACAGTTCTTCATAGAAATTCAAAGGACAACATTTAGCTTCATATGAAAACACACACACACACACACACACACAGAGAGAGAGAGAGAGAGAGAGAGAGAGAGAGAGAGAGAGAGAGAGTAGTTTAAACAATCCTGAATAATAAAAGAACTGCCAGAGGTGTCATCATCCCTGATCTCAACTTTTGCTACGGAGCTTTAGTAATAAAAACTGCATGACATTGGCATAAAAACAAACATTGACCAGTGGAATTGAGGACACAGACATGATAAGTTCACACAATTATGGACACATGATATTTGAGAAAGAAACATACTCTGGAAAAGACAGCATCTTCAACAAATGTTTAAACTGGACTCCTGCATGTAGAAGAATGCAAATAGATCCATATTCACCATCCTGCATAAAACTCTACTCCAAATATATCAAGAACCTCAACAAAAGGCCAGATACACTGAGCCTGTTAGAAAAGAAAGCAGGGGTTAGCCTTGAACTCACAGGTACAAGAAAGATGGTCTGAACAGAATTTCTTAGTGCAGGCATTAAGAACAATTAATAAGCAGGACCTCATAAAATTGAAAAGCTTCTGAGAGGCAACGGACACTATCATTCACACAAAGGGGCAGCCTACAGGATGGGAAACTATTCTTACCAACCTCACATCCAATAGAAGATTAATGTCCAAAATATATGAAGAACTCCAAAGAACTGGATTCAAGAAAACAAATAATCCAATTAAAAAGTGGAGTACAAATTTAAACAGAGTTTTCAAAAGAGGAAACGAATAGCTGAGAAGCACTTAAAAGAAACACTCCTTAAACATCTGATGCTTAAATATCCTTAAGCATCAGAGAAGTGAAAATCAAAATTACTGTGAGATTTCTTCTCATACTAGTCAGAACAGCCAAGATCAAAAGAAATAAAAGCTAATGGTAGCAAGGATATGGGGTATGGGGAAACACTCATTCATTGCTGAGGACTTGCAAATTTGTACAGCCACTAGAGAAATCGGTAGGCAGTTCCACAGGAAGCTAGGAGTAGTTGTACCTCAAGATCCAGCTATACCACCTCTGGGCATATAACCAAAGCACCCTACATCCTACTACAGAGACTCTTGCTCATCCATGCTCATTGCTGCTCTAGTCATAAAAGCCAGAAATTGGAAACCACCTAGATGTTCACCAATGAATGAAAGGATAAAGAAAATTTATTTACGCAATGGAATATTACTCAGCTGTTTAAAAGAGAAACACTGAAATCATCAAATTCACAAATAAGTAGATGGAGTTAGAAAAAAAGTCATCCTGAGTGAAGTAACTAAGACCCCCAAAATAACTATGGTATGTATTCACTTATGTGGTGGACACTAGCTGTTAAGTCTTGGTAGGCAGGCTACAATCCATAAACGGGGGTTAGGTAGAGAGTCAGGGACTAGTGGAGAAGAAAGAATCTCCCTGGAAAGGGGAAATAGAAGTGGGGGATCAAATAGGAAGGGGAGGGAGAAGTCTGAAAAGGAAGAGAATAGAGGAAGGAAAGTTAAAACTAAGGGTTATTTGGGGGAGGGGGCATACAAAAACCTAATAAAGTAGATGCTTCATAAAATATATACATGTATGAAAGAAATCTAAGTCAGAATCACCAAACAAGGGGGAGACGGAGCCCAACTGGACATCTCTCACCACCAAATGAAGCTTCCAGTTCCAGAAATGGGTTACATCTAACTGAGTTGTTGCCGAAGGGGTCCCATGGAAGCCCTCAGACAACCCAAGCTATTGTCGAGGTGTTGGTTGCTCTCTACAAACTGATAGTAAAGTCATATCGCTGAAGACAAGACCTACATAATTCACTGAACAGAGAAGTCAGGTTGGTACCTACCTAGAGCCCTCACGTCTACTAACTAGTGTTCATGGTACTGGAAGGCGCTTTACATACTTCCCCCTGTAGGGGGAACCAGTCCTGTTCCTCAATTGGTTCTTGATCTGTCAGTAAAGAAAGCCATGGGCCAATGGCTGGGTGGAAGGTACAGGCAGGACTTCCGGGACTTCTGGGTCTCTGGAGGAGAGAGGGAGTCGCAAGGAAGAAGGGAGTTCTCTATGCCTGGGAGAGAGGAGAACCAGGCGCTCATGTGAGATCTCTCCTACAGGTGGGTGGCCAAACTAGTTTAGCAACTGAAGTTTAGGGCAGGTGGGAGAGACGGAGATGAGAAATTGGTAAGGGCACGCTTTTCCAGGAGGGAAAGATTAGCGCCCAGCAATTGTGTCAGAAGGCAAGTTGAAAATGTACAACTCTGTGCGTGTGTGTGTGTGTGTGTGTTTTATTTGTGGATTCAAGGGAAGCTGGGTGGGGGCTGGTAGCATGGTCACTTCGCAGCGCTAAAGGCAGATAGAGCAAACACTATATGCAGCATCGACCCTGCAAACTCCACATCTGTCATGTGACCTGCCTGCAAGATACACTAATGCAAAATGGCACAAAAGATGTAGGAGTAACCAACCCACTGTCTAACTGAAGTAACTAACCCACTATCCCATTGTTTAAGCTCACGTTCAACACTACGTGGGTGGCCAAGAAACTGAGACTAGATATGCCATGAACCTAAGGGGAAACTAAATACTACTATTCTGCTAAAGGAACACAGCAGTAAAATGACCCTCGTGACATTCTGCTCTACTCCATAGATCAGTGGCTTACCCGACATCATCAGAGAAGCTTCCTCCTGCAATGGAAGGAAATCAATACAAAAGCCCACAACTAGACAACGCGCAGAGAATGAGAGACCTCGGAACATTTATTTCTAAATGGGATGTCTCCATCAAATATCTCCCCTTGGGGCTCAGAGAACTCCGTGGGAAAGGAGGCCAAAGGACTGGAAGTCACCGAGGAGACAAGGCCTACCCAACGCGGTAGGACGGATGAACGTATCCACTCACAGAGACCTTAGCAGCATGCACCAGGCCAGATGGGGTCCCAGTGCTGAGAAGGGAAAGAGACCCAAGCCCCTGTCCCTAACCTAGAAGCTGTCTCTAATTAATAACCACTCAAAAAGGAAAAATTCGTTTTCTCCAGCAGAGTCTCACTGAGTATACAAACCACACTTAAGGGCAGGCCCCATGTCCAGCCGTAAATGGCCAACACAAAACAAACTCGAAGATATCTTTCCAGATGTTTTTGTTTGTTTGTTTTTTTGTTTTTTTTTCTCAATACTTTGTCTTCACTATTTTTTTCAACCTCAAAGACCTTTTGCTTATATACTATAGTTCCCAATTGTATTTTTATGATTTTTCTGTATGTGTGAATGTGTGTCAGTCTCTGTATTTTTTTCTTGTGATTTTTCTTTGGCTATTTTCTGTTTATGTGTTTTGGCCTATTCTGGTTTGTTTGTTTTTATATTATCTTATTCTTCTTCATCATCATCATCATCTAAATGCCTGTTTGCATTTTAATGAAAGAGACAAAGAAATATAGAGGTAGGTGAGTGGGGAGAAGACCTGCAGGAGGGGAACTGTAATCAGAATATATTGTATAAAACAAAAAATTTAAGAAAAAAAAACTTTTTTTATCTGCCTGCTTCTAGTCAGTCACCGAGAGTCCTACAAATTAAAATGACAAAAGAGAGACTAAGTAAAGGAAAGCATGACATTAGTGATAGGAAACTATGTAGCATTTTTTACCTGACATAGAGTCTTCATGGAGGAGAAGAGAAAACCTACAGGAAACAGCCAAGCCTGAGAGTTTACTTAGCTGAGAGTGATACTCTGTGGAGATGTGAGGAGACAGAGGAACAGGCATTGGATGCTAATTGTGGAAAGGCTAAGGTGGGGGTTGGGGGGAATGAGGTCATTTCAGTAATGCTTGTTAAGTCCGTGCCATCTCCAGCAATAACCAACAACCCCTCCTTGGTGGAGGAAAGGGAACATGTTTACAAAGGGACCATTTTGTCCTGTTTTCAGACAGAAAGAGGGAGGGATGGAGATAGACCCTCCTTTGCCTGTTGTGTCTAAGTTGACTTTAACTCAAAATAACCCTTATGCCAAAGTGACGTGCCAAAGTGACATGCTTGGCTGTGGCCCGCTCTGACCCACTACACCAGCTGTGCGGCCAGGTCCCCCAGTCCAGCAGTGTCTATGGAATGCTTTGCTCAGTTTTATTTTGAGATGGAGTCTTATTATGTGGCTCACTCTAACCTTGAACTCATGATCCCTCTGCCCACAGTATGCACCTCCATGCCTGACTCTAAGAATTATCTGTGTATATTTGCGCGTGCACAGGCACACAAACCCTGAGGTGGGGATGTGCTCCTATGCACAGAAGAAGTGCAGAGGCCAGAAGATGTCAGGTGTCCTCCTCTGTCTTAGTCCCTTCAGACAGTCTCTCGCTGAACCTGGAGCTAGGTTCTCAGCCAGCAAGCCCCAAGGCAGGGGTCCTCCTACCTCTACCCCAAACTACCCTATAGAGCTGGGTTACAGGCACATGGGTGCTGGAGATCCTAACTGGACTCCTCATGCTTATGCAAGCACTCTCATCCAGACCCAAAGGTTATTTTATTTATTTTAGATGAGGGTGTTCATGCCCTTCCCCAGACCTTCTGAATCAATATGGAGATGCCAAGGAATCTCCATTTTCATATCTATCCCCCGTCCCCACAAAGTCTCATCCTTCTGCACATAAACCTTTGAGAACCGAGGTTTTTTGGAACACAATGAGGTGACAAACAGGACAACCTCACGAGAGATGCAAGATCTGCCTCACACTTAATGTGACAGGTTCATGCAGACACCAAGATCAGCCCAGTAGCCAGCTTCACGCAGCCATCTTGGCTGGGAGCATCACCACTGACACATTAACCCCAGAGGTGTCCCATCCACCACCCCCAGGGGACAATAAGTGCCTCTCTTATTTCTTTACCAACATGATCTTGGGCAACACCCCTTCCTGCTCTCCATGCACAATCAAGCCAGTCATCAACTGAGTCCCTCTGGGGAATGAGTTCTGCTCAAAGTTCAACAAACATAGAGGCCTGGCCTATGTGAGCTGCTCAGAAAGTTAGAAGCAAGTCCAGAGAGACCCAGCTTCAAGAAGGGCAGCTCCATTGAGATCCCTATTATATAACTGAGAGCTGGATGGAAGGCTCCAGGGGAAGAAAAAAACAGAGTGATTAGGAAGAAGTTGAGAGTCTCATTTGGACAACCAGGGAAAAGGTTTCTTGGGGTTAGGAGGATGCTTACAGAAAGTGAATGGGGTAGGTCAATAAAAGAAAAAGGATGGTCCTGCTTCCAAGGATCTTGGATCTTGCATCCAACATGGCAGCTCTTTTGAACATGTCTCATGAGCAACCAAGATGCTCAGGAGTGAGAGTAGATCCAGGATGAAGCAAAGTGACCCAGGGTTCTTCCCCTTCAATTCTTCTGACACAGGCAAAGAAGAAATAGCCATAGGCCAAATAAACCTTGGGGTCTTTTAAAGACTCCAGAGTGATAATTAGGGAGACCATCTCAAACCAAATAGGTGAGCTGTATCTTGGTGAGAAGCACATAAGGAAATGTCATTGAAGAGAGAGAGAACACGCGCGCGTGCGCACGTGTGTGTGTGTGTGTGTGTGTGTGTGTGTTAGGTCCCTGACAGCCTGCTGAAGACATCCCATGTGTCCCTATGCCATACTGAAGTAGTTAGGACAAGAATTACCACAACCAGGCTCAAAAGCAGATGCTTAAAAACAAAAGGAATCAGCTTTCATTGTGATGGGAAGAGAGGTAAAAGGCTACCAGTGCTAGAAACCCTCTCAAAGAACAAGCCTTGGCACAAGAGAGGTAGAGAGAAACATCCAGACAAGAACACTACATCCTGGGCTAGAAAACATGAACACAGCACACAGGAGGTAAGAAGAGGAGAGAGCTGGAGAGATGGCTCAGCAGTTAAGAGACTGCTCTTCCAGAGGTCCTGAGTTCAATTCCCAGCAACCACATGGTGGCTCACAACCATCCGTAATGGAATCTGATGCCCTCTTCTGGTGTGTCTGAAGACACACAGACAGCTACAGTGTACTCATATACATAAAATAAATAAATCTTTTTATAATAAAAAAGGGGGAGGGAGAAGAAGAGGAGAGAACCCAGTGTGGATGACCACGAAGAAATGGATGAACATTTATTAGGATTGTCCTACATGGCGAAATGGTACAAAAGAGCACGGAATCTATACAACAAGACATCAGAGAACTAAAGCAGATGAACATCACAAGGAAATGTCAACCTTAACAAGTAAGCTGAAACTATTTACAGCTACAGCAAGGTTGGCAAGAAGGAAGAAGGAGCGATGGACTCAGCACAGCTGGCTTTACTCTAGAGGAAGCCGACAGAGAGGAGTCTCTGGCATCAGATCAGAGCCCAGGGGCTGCTTGCAGGCCGAGGCATTTATAAAGCAGAAAGGAGAAAGGGAGGGGGAAAAGCCCCATTTAGCCTATGGTTGGCTGTTGCTAGAGATAGCTCAGAAAATAATGCAAATACTGAGTTAAAGATTGACAACCTCCATGGCCGCCATTATTAGGAGTGTCAGCAGGGTGAGAAGGGTAAGAACTTAGGGAAACAAGTGACTTTGATCCTGGGAACCAAAATTACTTTAGTCTCAATGACCGACATTGTTTAACCAAAATGGAGGGTCTTAACAAACAGGATGGCCATGGCTAACATTAAAATAACAAAAGCACAAAGAATTTTCTAGATTTGCGGACACTGAGTGACTCTGGTCCATGCTTCATCAACTGGAGGAGTCAATGAGGGCCCACAGGCACACACTGCTAGCCCTCCAATACAGCAGATATTCTTTTTGTTCTTGCTTTAAATGAAAATATATTCTTCCACATTATTGTCATTTGGGGAAATTTATCTTTATTTTACCCTTAAATATACCTTTTATTCCATTGCTTGAGGTTTATTATTTCAAGTCTTTAATTATCCTTAAGTCAGACTCTCTGTCCTCCTTTCCTCTAGTCACCTTGATTGCATTGACTTAATAATCCTTTTATTGCACCTAATTGCCTAAGGCCCCTTCCTTTGCTAGTCACTCAATATTCTGGATGTCCAGCTCAGAAGAATCTTGTGTGTATTCTTGAACCTCAGTGCCCTCATTACAATACCACCAGTAGCTAGTAATTATTAAGCGTTAGTTCTGATCCAGGCATGGTGCCAAGGCTTTAAATAACGATCTCATTTGATACTGACAAGAGCAACCGTTTACATCTACAGCTCGCAGATGGGAAAAATGAAGTCCCAGGAAAGGGAATCCAATTCTTGGGGTATTTTATATTGTCTTAGGGTTCTCTAGAGCCACAGAACTTATGGAATGTCTCTATATATCAGGAGAATTTGTCAGGCTGGAGAGATGGCTCAGCCGTTAAAGGCTAGGCTCACAACCAAAAATATAAAAGAATTTGTCATGATGACTTACAATCTGTAGTCCAACTACCCCAACAATGGGCAGCTGTGAACGGGAAGTCCAAGAATCTAGGCTAGTTGTTTTGGCTGGTCTTCTGTAGAAGTAGGTTCCAACAGATGTGCTGGCTAGTAAGTGCAAGCAGGCAAAGAAGAGCGAATTTTCCTTTTCCCAATGTCCTTACGTAGGTCTCCAGCAGAAGGTGTGGCCCAGATTAAAGGTGTGTACTACATCTGAGACTTGTTTTGTCCCAGGCTGACCTTAAACTCAGAGATCTCCTTGCCTTTGCCTCCTGAGATTAAAAGCATGTACTACATTTCCTGGGCCTAAGCTTTTCCTGGCCACTATGCCTGAAGATCACCATGCCAAGATCCAGGTGAGACACTTGTGTCTACTAGCCTCTCAAATTTGGATCACAGGTGAACCCTCCAATTCTGGATTGTAGTTCATTCCAGATATAGTCAAGTGGACAACCAGGAATAGCCATTACATATATGTAGAAAGACAAAATCACCCAGAGAGAGGATGAATTCCGAACTTCACATCGAGGGGGTGACAGGGTGATAGCTGCCAGGCCCTGAAGGAGCAAATGTGCTTCCTAGGGACACTAGACTCAACTATGGTGGGGAACAAGCATGATGGCAAGTAAATGTCTGTCACCACAAAAGACCTCAAGGGACACATGTGTTAAATTTTACTTCAGTTTAACAGGAGAAATAAAATGACAGGAGATAGATGTTATTGGATTTCTATTTCTGTTGGTAGGGAATCTAGGCAGCAAAGAACTAGGTATGACATCCTGGGGACAAAATGTGACTGGGAGTAATGACTCCCATGCTAAGATGACCAGAGAATATATGGTTAAGTGAAAGATTAAGAGTGTTATAGTCAAGAACAGTGTAAAGATGGAGGATAGTAGAATAAAACCAAGTCTTGGGGAAAGGGATAGAAAGATAGGTTAAGGTCAATGTGCTTATCTTTTAAGCTTGGGAGTCAGTCAACAAATGTTAGCAAACCATCTGATAAAATGTACATGTATGTGTTCATGGGGGAGTATTGTGTACTTGGCACACATATGTGGGGGTCAGAAGTTAACCTCAGGTGTCATCCACCTTTCCTCTGAGACAAAGTCTCTCATGGGCCTGGAACATCACCAAATAGACTAGGCCAACTGGCCAGTGAGCTCCAGAAATCTGTCTGTCTCTCTCTACCCTGCATCTTACCATGGAGGATTACAAGATGGTGCCACCAGACCTGGCTTTCTACGTGGGAACTTGGGATCGGCACTCACGTCTTCATGCTTGAAGGGCAGATGCCTTACCAACTGAGCCATCCATCTCTGTCAGATGCCTACCGTCTATCTTCATCTACGTATCTTCTGTATGTCTTCTACCTATCATTTGTCGATGTCTGTCTGTCTGCCTGTTGGGGCTTTGTTATTTTAGATGGGATCCTGCTAGGTGGCCCTGGCTGGCCTCAAACCTGCAGCAATCTCCTCCTCTGCCCCCCTCCCTCCCCCCATCCCCACCCCCAGCTAGCCTAAGAATTTTTACTCTTTAGCTTTATGAGGCTCTTTTGAGAAATATTGTCTCTTAAGAAAAGAAACATCTAATTGAAATTCAGTGACTTCTATTTTCTGTCACTTATTTCTCCTATTAAACTAAAGTAAAATTAAATTTAATTACTGTGTTAAAATGTCTTATATAGATTAATCCTGTTTTGCGATAGCTTTGTCTCTCCAGGTATGTATCCATTCACCTATCCATCTATTTATATAGTTATATTCAGATGCTTAAAAAGATATTTGAAATTATGTTCACTAAACAGTAATGATGTTTTTAATGAGTAGAAAGATTTGAAGTAATTTTAACTTTTAGATTTTTCTGCAGTTTTAATTCTTTTTTGGAGAAGAGAGCAATTTTGTGAAATCTACTAGAGGAATTTTTAATAGAGGGAAAAACAAACACTGAGATACTAATTTTTATTAATCCTGAATTGCAGACACACTGTTGGGTTGGGTCTTAAATTGTTCCTTTGAAATTCTCTGCTATTTTCAAATATTTAAGAATAAGGTTCTCGTCATTCTGGCCTGTCTGGGCCAGTGCCCTAAGCAGACTTTGGGCACAAGCCCTGCAGCCAGTCCCACAACAACCAGAAGAAGCTCCACTCCCAGGTGCTCTAACACACGCCCAAGAACAGAAGTGAAGAGGACGTGACATCTGTCTCAACACCAGGAGTAACTGGGACCAGCAGGACCCAGGCACACAGGAACTCCACCAGGCCAGTGGCTCAGGTTGCTTCCGGTATGTCTGGGTCAGCCATGTCTGGGCCAGCTGGTGCCCTGAGCAGACCTTGGGCACAAACTCTGCAGCCAGTCCCACAACACCCAGAGGAAGCTCCACTCGCAGGTGCTCTAACAAGCCCAAGATCACAGGATCCCAGAATCACAGGATCACAGAGACAGCTTGACTCTGAGAAGTTCTGACACAACCAGGATCATAGGAAGGACAGGCTCCAGTCAAATTTTTCAAGGGCAGGTAGCACTAGAGGAAACCAGATGATGCGGGGCAAGCGTAAGAATATAAGCAACATAAACCAAGGTTACTTGGCATCATCAGAACCCAATTCTCATACCATAGCAAGTCCTGGACACACCATCACACCGGAAAAGCAAGATTCAGATCTAAAATCACTTCTCATGATGATGAGACAGGACTTGAAGAAAGACATAAATAGCACCCTCAAAGAAATACAGGAGAACACAGGTAAACAGCTAGAAGCCCTTAAAAAGGAAACACAAAAATCCCTTAAAGAACTACAGGAAAACACAATCAAACAGGTGAAGGAAATGAACAAAACCACCCAGAATCTAAAAATGGAAATAGAAACAATAAATAAATCAGAAAGAGACAACCCTGGAGATAGAAAACCTAAGAAAGAAATCAGGAGTCATAGATGCAAGCATCACCAACAGAATACAAGAGATAGAAAAGAGAATCTCAGGGGCAGAAGATACCATAGAAAACATTGACACAACAGTCAAAGAAAATGCAAAAAGCAAAAAGCTCCTAACCCAGAACATCCAGGAAACCTAGGATGCCATGAGAAGACCAAACCTAAGGATAATAGGTATAGAAGAGAGTGAAGACTCCCAAGGTAATGGGCCAGTAAATATCTTCAACAAAATTATGGAATAAAACTTCCCTAACCTAAAGAAAAAGATACCCATGAACATACAAAAAAAAAAACCTACAGAACTCCAAGAAGACTAGACCAGAAAAGAAATTTC
>JADRCD010213882.1:0-11532 GCA_019843815.1 Montemys delectorum
GAAGAAGAAGAAGAAGAAGAAGAAGAAGAAGAAGAAGAAGAAGAAGAAGAAGAAGAAGAAGAAGAAGAAGAAGAAGAAGAAGGGGACGGGGAGGGGGAGAGGTAGGGGGAGCAGGAGGAGGAGGGGGAGGGGAAAAAGAAGAAAAAGAGGAAGGGGAAGAAGAAGGAGAAAGGAGAAGAAGAAGAAGAAGAAGAAGGAGAAAGAGAATGAAGAGGGAGAGGAAGAAGAGGAGGAGGAAGAGGAAGAAGAAGAGGAGGAGGCAGAGGAAAAACTTTCAAAAATAGAAGTTGTGTGTGCAAAGAAACTGTGCTTCCCAGTACATAAAGGGACAGTTGCATATATGAACAGACATGTGCAAATTCTAACCCACATAATAGTATGTTATAAGAGAAGTGTATGCAAACCCACCATATAAAAGAATACACACATACACACATACACACACACATATATGTGTATATATACATATACATATGTTATATATGTACATATATACATATATATGTATATATATATATATCAGTCTCACTTATGAATACAGTAGAGTGTGATAGAAGAAAAAATATTTTTCAATAAAAATTGAAGAAGGATGAGTTAGTTAAATGAGAGTTGATACATAGAATCATATATTTGAATAATTATTTTTCAATTGGTGAACCTGTTTGGGAAGGAGCACAATTATTGTCACTTAGAAAGAAGTGTGTTGCCAGATGGTGGTGGTGCACAGCTTTAATCCCAGCACTTGGGAGGCAGAAGCAGATGGATTTCTGAGTTCGAGGCCACCCTGGTCTACAGAGTGAGTTCCAGAACAACCACAGCTATACAGAGAAATCCTGTCTTGAAAAACAAACAAACAACAAAAAAAAGGTGTCACATGGGTTCACTTCGAGGCTTTAAAAGCTTCTGACCATGCTCATTGTGCTTGCTACCTCTTGTCTGAGGTTCAAATGGGAGCTCTAGGCTCTTTCTGCTTCCATGTGTTCATACTGCCATCATTGACTGTAACTCTTTGGAGAAAATTGCAAATCCACAACTGATGCTTCTGATTATAATTTATCTTGGCCACAGAGTCTTACAACAGTGATAGAAAGGTCACTATTCCGAAGTGTTCCGTTGAAGATCTGAGCACAGAAAAACTTCTCTTCCAACTACAGAATATAGAGAGGAATTTTTTTCTAACTTTAACTCTACAGCTCTAGATCAGTCCCATGTCTTTGAGGTTAATAGTGATCCCAGTAATGAAAACCCTGTTAGGAACATTCTCCTGGTCAGTTGGAGTTGCAGCAGTGTGAATGATCAGGATGAATGGAAGCAGATATGTTGCTTTACTTGATCAGGTAACATCCAAAGGCAATGGTTTAAATTCTAAAGCTGTAGTATAGCAAGAAATTCCTTCTGGAAATCCAGAGGTTGATCCTTTAACTGAATCCTCTTGCCAGGAAACTGCAGCCACATCTGGACCTCACCCTGAGGGCAACACAAAACTCCCAGATGATATGTGTAAGGAATATGAAGTACTGTACTCTCCATCTTGTGAAACTTCAAGAAATACCAGAGACATTGCAGAGTCGGCTGATGGAAGGATCTTTGCACCCGAAGACCTGAGTTACCAACTATGTGATGTATATTGGCAGGGACAGGATATTAACAGAATAGAGTGTTCCCACCTTCTAGGAGGCATCTCCTAGCCTAGGTCCCAGGGTCAGCAGATGGTGTTCATATCTTCCCCAGAGACAGCAGGCTCTCACCTCCCCACACAGCAGAGGCGGGGGATTTGAATTCTCAGATTTGTTCTCAGGATGGGTTCACAAGGGAGGCCAGAACCCACCTTGTACCGCAGCCCTCACCACATGTCACCAGTGGGCTGTCTCCAGGCCCTCAGGAAAGAACTGACTTGTCAGTGTAACAGGATGGGGATGGGGGACAGGGCTCTGCTCAGCTAACTTGAGAGAGATGCTTGTGCTTGGTTAGGACGTTGGTGGGTACGGGACATACTGGAAAGGGAAGGGAGACCCACAGCAGAGGTGATCATTGTGCATGATCTTTGTGCTCATATGACAGTGGCTGCAGGTCACCCCCCTTCCTCACCCTCTCCACTTGCAGTCTTCTTCCTGCCTCAACCTTTTTACGTGAGGTCATCCCCTTGCCTCACACTCTTCACTTCTTGTCATGCCTCTGCCAGAGCTGCAGAGAAGTCAACTTCTCCTCCAGGGAAGAGGAAGACTTATAAGCATCATGGGGCAGAGGGGACATCATTCCTAAGGAGTGGACAGAGGGGTCTAACAGAGCATGCTGACTGCATTGATGTGGTCAGAGAGTCTAAGGCTTGGCACCAAACAGTTCTGGGTCACACAGACTATGAGCGGGCAGACACCTCATCTGCGGCGCCTTGGGCCACACAAACAACTTTGTGTCCCACTCATGGCAAATGTGGACACAGGTCCATGTGGGACGTGGTCCCTGGACCCATTGGGTGTTGGGGTGTTACCTCCTTGAAATCCAGAGTAGCTCTGGGTTTGATAGAGATCCCTGGGTGGGGTCTGCAGTAATCTGGCCACCACTTTTTCTTGCCCTGTGCCATGTGGGGGATGTTGTGTTCAGAGGTGAGGTGTGGACAGGGACCCCATGTGGAGTGTGCACATCTCTGGGGAGGAGGCAAGGGGACCTTCTGTACACCCAGAGATGTGGAACCCTCAGACTGGAAGTGAAGTGTGTGAGACCAGGGAATGACCGTGAGTGAAGCCCTGAATAGCCTGAGCTTCCTTCCCCATAGGCGGTCTAAGAAAGTGTAAGATCATTGCTTTCAGAGGGGAGGAGCAGGCAGCTGACTAGCCTGAGCTGGAATGGTGGGTTTTGCCTCAGGGCAGGGCTGGGTGACATTCCTCTTGGAGCACAGGCATGAATGCTAATGAGGTGCAAATCACTTCTGAGCTCTGGAAAAGGCCTGGACCTAGACAGGAACCAAAGTTTAAACTTGAGGAGGAGTAAGACTCCCTGGCCAATCAAGGCCTCCAGTTACACCTGCCAGTCAGAAAAGGAGGAGGGTACTTCCTGTGCCTTTCTGCAAGTTTGCTGTGGCTGAATGGTTCTCCATGTCCTCCTCTGAGCTCTGCTGTTGGGTGCTGTGAGTGGACCTCAGGGAATCTCTGAAACTGAGACATGGTGAGCACTGCATCATGGACTACAATGGGTGGGGGCAGGTGCCTGAGCAGTGGGAGCTGGGGTGGTGAGTCCTCTCTGGGACTGGATGGGAAGCTTCAGCCAGATGTGACCACTGTGAGGTCCCTTGTGATGCTCCTAACGTGTTAGATCAGGTGGTCATTTCAGAAGAATTCATGGCTGATTCTGAATCTGTCCAAGATATTTGGAGCATTGGCTTGGCTTGATTTTTCCTGAGGCAGATTTTTATATTTTATCTTTTGATGTTTTGATTATTTTGTGGCAAAGGGACTTTTTCTCCGCCAATCTATTTGGATGCTTCTTGTACCTTAATAGGCATCTTCTTCTTTAGTTTAGGAAAAATTTCCTTTAGGATTATAATGAGAATATTTGTTTAGACCTTTGAACTAATGTTCTTCTATTCCAATCATGTGTAGTCTTTGTGTATTCATATTTCAGAGTTCCTGGTTCTTTACTGCCAGGAAGCTTTTAGAATCCACAGTTTTTTCATCTATATGTCCATTTTTTAATCTATTCATCTTTAATGCCTGAGATTCTCTCTTCCATTCCTGGTCTGTGTGAATCTTGCCTCTGTAGTGGTTTGTGCACAGGTAGTTTCAATGGTCTGCTCTTAGGAATTTAGCAAATACATAAGTCAGTACCTGCCTCTATCAGCTGCTGCTGTTGCAAGGTGTACTTTATATACAAGGACCACCAGCTACAGCAGCTCTGTATTTTTGTTCCCTGTCTCTGTTCTCTGCACATGCCCCATCTCTATTCTATTTCCCTACCCTTGTGGCTCTCTGTCTGCTCCATGTCTATATGTCTATCTGCAAATCTTGTTGTGTACCTCAATCCCTGCCCCATGTTCTAATTCCTTTTCCTTCCCACAAACAACCTCTTTTCCACCATATCTGTTGCATGTTTTAATTTCTCAGGACCTGATGTGATAGGTAATTTGTATTTCTTGGGGACTTATTTTTCTGGCCGTTATTCACTATGCTCCTATGCTGGTGTGTAGCTACCGAGGTTTGAAATGATATTTTTTCTAGGTAGTGGTTTCTGTGTTTGTCTTGCTTGGGTGGGAGTTTTGTTCCTGGGTTACTGTTTGATGTCTGGATTTACAGAGAGTGTTGGCTGCTGGTTGCCTCTTTTACTGACCTGTTTGTTGGGTATGCTCAAGAGGGGAAGATTGGAAATATTAAAAGCTGGGAGAAGAAGCCTGCAGGAAGAGATGATCTCAGTAATCTACAAGGAGACATAGTCAGGGGAGTGTTTAAGCTGCCTGTGATGTTTATTACACTGTTGGAGCAACTGTAAAAATTGAATCTTGGATAAGAAATCATGAGGTTGATCTATGGAAAGCTTAGCATTTGTCCTTTCAGGCATGATATGTGGTTGAACTGGGATAGTCTGCCAATGTGGAGGCTGAGACACATGGGTGAGGCAGTAACAGAAGGGCAGGTGGGGATTGTCTGTGCTATCTTTAAGAGACATGCACAGGTAGAGAGGAAACTTCCACTGGTATTGTGTTCCAGTAGTAAGGGCAACTGATTGTAGGGTCTGCAGTAACTGATAGTGAGATAGGTCTTTGGATAAAGTACCTAGCCTCCTGATAGGCAAGACTTGTGTTTGAACAGGAGTTTGTGTGGATAATAAGGGGCTCAGATATGAGGATGAGTTTATAAATCACAACCAGTTTGGTTTTTGAGAGTGCACAAAATTTACTTGTGCAAATTTCCCATTAAAAACATCCCATTTCAAAAGCTGATTCAAGCTACATATAGATATCTAAGACCTCCTATAGGAACAAAACAAAACAAAAACAACAGCAACAAAAATGTTAGCTTAACCATCATGGTTGTCAGATGTTATTGCCCCCTTGCTTGTTTAATGCAGATTATGTCAGACATGCAGTTTTTAAAATATTTCAATGGTGGCTTGTACAGAAACTCCCCAATCTTGCTTTTTGTTTGTTTGTTTGGTTGGTTGGTTGGGTGGTTGATTTTTTTTGGGGGGCGGGTATTTTTTTGAGACAGGGTTTCCCTGTGTAGCCTTCGCTGTCCTGGAATTCACTTTGTAGACCAGGCTGGACTGAAACTCAGAAATTGGCCTGCTACTGCCTCCAAGTGCTGGGATTAAAGGTGTGTGCCACCACTGCTCAGTCCAATCTTACTTTAAATCCAACAAATACCCAGCCCTTCTAGATTGGTCTCTCAGTTTGTACCTGATGAAAGGTTGACTTATGAGAGTCTGTTACTGAGCTCAATAAAGAACTCTGAATGTTTGCATCGCAATATGTTCCTTGTTGGTCTTTGGGATTCCTGTGACTTGGGCATAACATCTTGGTGCATTGAATGGAACCCCAAGACCTTCAGGACTCTCAACTGAGGGGTTGAAAGGCCAGCTGTTAAGATGTGTTTTTCTGTATTTCAGTGGTTTGTCTTTCAGATTTGTGTCTGTGTACTTTGGCTTTTGGATTTCTGCTGAATATTCACAGAAGGACATGATCAAAGCAAATGTGTAACTATGTACAGTGGATACACTGCAAAGCTGTAGACACAAAGGGCTTGGAAGATGTGCCAGAGCTTGGTATCTAGGTTGATGTGCCCCTGGTCTTAATTTCTGGGAATATTAGAGCAGACTTGGAGCCCTGATGCCTGGTTCACAGCTGCCATCCTGTCTTCATTATCTCCTTTGTGCAAGTGGAAAAATTGGCTGGGTAACCTGTACATCCCCCTTTTGGATGTCTATTAAGGGTGTGACACTTTACAACTTTGTGACTGACTGGAAATGAGACTATTCCCATGCTAATCAATTTAGTTGCTCATCCCTGACCTTGATTTAAATACACCTTATCATTGCAATAGGTTCCTTGCTGGTCTTTGGGATTTCTGTGACTTGGGCATAACTTCTTGCTGCATTGAGTGGAACCCCAAGACCTTCAGGTTTCCCAACTGAGGGACTGAAAGATCAGCTATTTAGATGTGTTGTTCTTTGTGCCAGTGGTTTGTCTATCAGATTTGTGTCTGTGTACCTTGGCTATTGGATTTTTCTTGAGTGTCTCTGGAGATGATCAATGTGAATGTGGAACACATAGTGAATGTGGAACACCATACAGTGGATACACTGGAGAGTCATAGCCACAAAGTGCTAGGAAGATGTTCCAGATCTCTCATAGCAGTTGGTGTGACACTGGTCTTAATTTCTGAGAAGGTTAGAGCAGATTTGGAACCCTGCTACATGGATCACAGCTGCTATCCTGTCTTTATTTTCTCCTTTGTGAAAGTGGAGGAATCTGCTGTGTAGAATTTACAGCCCCCTTGTGGCTGTCTATTATGGGTGTGACACTTTACTACTCTGTGACTGAGAGGAAATGAGTCTGCTGCCATGCTAATCAAGTTAGTTATGCACACCCAACCTTGGTGTAAAGACTTCTTTACAAGAGGACCTTGATCCAGCCTGGCTGTTGTGGTGCATGTCTTTAATCCCAGCACTTGGGAGGCAGACACAGGCAGATTTCTGAGTTTGAGGCCAGCCTGGTCTACAGTGTGAGCTCCAGGACAGCCAGTACTTACAGAGATACCCTGTCTCTAAAAACCAAAAACAAAACAAAACAAAACAAAACAAAAAAAAGGTATACAAGAAATAAAAGAAAATGTTGTAAAAACCCAAACAGATGAGCTAATCATAGAAATTAAAGGAGCCTCTGCCACAGAATCAGGGAATTGTAGTTGTGTCAGAGTCATGAAAACATAGCAGGTGCACCTGGATCAGAGCCAGGAAGGATACACTGGAATGGAGAGGTCAGAGGCTCTGCTGTCCTGCAGTGAAGTACCTTTAACCCTGGGTCCCCTGGCCAGTGTGAACAAAGAGGTGGTAAAACAACTGGAAGGTGAACTGAAAATCAGATTGTCCCACAGATCTTGAAATAAGACTGCTGCTCTAGGGAAGACATGATAAATTTGTTGTAATCAATGAAGATCAACTTTAAATCTCATTAAAGAACCAACTTCAAAAATAGAGTCATATATGAGCAGGATGGGTAAAAGTGTCATCTTTGTGCATTTTATCCTATAAAATATGGTAAGGAAAGCCTCATTTTGCCCTAGATGCTGTTTCAAAGAGCTTTCAGTCAAGGAGAAATTAATGTGTCAAGGTCCTCTTTGTTCATTTCTTTTCTTTCTTTTTTTTTGTGGGGGAGAGGGTTCCAAGACAGGGTTTCTCTGTGTAGCCCTGACTGTCCTGGAACTCACTCTGTAGACCAGGCTGGCCTCAAACTCAGAAATCTGCCTGCCTCTGCCTCCCAAGTGCTGGGATTAAAGACGTGTGCCCCCATGCCCAGCCCCTCTTTTATTCTTGTCTCTGTGTCATACTTGCATTCAGTTTTCAATATTTCAGAGCTACAGTCAACTCAAAGAACCTTAATTGAAGGTGTGCCTGCTACAGAATGGCTGCTTTCTATGTTTGTGAGAGATCCCGTTGATCATTGATTCAGGAAGGCTCTTCCATTGAGGCTGACAATATTCCTAAGCAAGTGGTCCTGGGCTAGATGAGAGAGCTAGCTGTGCATGAGACAGTGACCAATCAAAAGAATAAGCAGGAGGCCATGTTTTCCAATGCTCTTGACTTCAGTTTGTAGCTTCAGTTTCTATTTTAAGCTCCCAACATGATGAACTGTGATGTCACAGAACCATGCACAACAACCATTTATGACCTGAGATGCTTTTGCTGAGAGGATTCAATCACAGCAGCAGTGTAGCAATTCAGAACAAGAACAAAATGGTAGCAAAAACTGATTTTGCTGCTAGGCAGAATGTATATTCTCTTCTTTGAGGAATGTGGAAAATATCAAAAGTTGAGGAAGCAAAAGTCAGAAAAAGTTGTATATGAAGGTAAATAGGTTATTTCCATAGGACAAAGAAAATTGGAGTGTTCACAGTAAGGCAGCCAGAGAAAGTTGAGGTCATAGTATTTCAGTGGAAAATAGACTGTGAAAAATTTAGGAGAGGTCATTTGTGAACAAAACTCTCTTTTACTCTGTTTATGCGATGAAATATTGAGTAGTGTAAAATGTAAAAATAATGGACTGCAATCTATTTTTTATTCAATTTCTATGTATTTGTCCACTCTTTCAATTTATTTATTCAATTTACACTTCAATCAATACCCCTTCCACATTGTACCTTACACAGTCCTTCAACCCTAACTCTTTTATCTCACCAGAGAGAGTTTCAACCATTTAAGTGTCTCCCAACCATGGCATGTCAACTCTCTGCAGGTTTAGACTAGGCAGGTAAGGTAGTAGAATAGTTTGTACAAACAACACCTTAAGTGACATCCCCCACTCAGGATTTTGAGGGATGCATGGGAACACTGAGTAGCACAAGTACTACATATGTGGTAGGGCACTCTGTCCTACCTGTGTATACACATCGTTTGGTGGCTCAGTCTCTGAGAGCCTACTTGCATCTTGGTTAGTTGGCTCTGATGGTCTTATGGTCCTTCTGATCCTTTGGGGGCCCTTAATCCTTTCCACAACACATCCAAAGACACCCTCATCTATTAGAAGTGTGTAGTTGATTGCATCTGTTCCAGTCAGGTGCTGGATTCAGACTCTCAGAGGACAATGATGCTAAGCAACTGCCTGCAAGTATAACAAAGTATCCTCAGTAATGTCAGGCTTTATTGTTTGCTCATGAGATGGAGCTCAAGTTGAGCAGGGTATTGTTTCGCCATTCTCTCAGTTTTTTCTCCACTTGTGACTGCATTGTTTTGTAAATAGGACAAATTTTAGATGGAAATGGTTTTGGTTTGTTTGGTCTTCTTAACTCTTCAATGGGGGACCTGCCTGACTATAAGATGTGGCCTCTTCATGACTCAGTTATCATTGCTATGTATTTCAGCTGAGATCTCCCCAATAGACTCATTGGTATCTTCCTATTCCTGCTCTGTCACACATCCTAAAGATGCTCCACTTTTCAATCCATGGCAGCTTCAGATTTTGATTCATTTTCCTGAAACTCTGGCCCTCCCTTGATTTTCATCACACCTGTTCTTGATACACCCCCCCCATTCTTATCAAGTCTCCCATCCACTTCTCTCTTCCATCTGCTTCCTATTACTGTATATTCCCCATTTTGAGTAAGATTCAAACAGGCTCATTTGATCCTTTCTTCTTTTTTAGATTCTTTGGGTCTAATGAGTGTAGTGTAGAGATTCTGTACTTTATGGATATTATTCACTAGTAAGTGAGTATATATATTAATATCTTTTTGTGTCTGAGTTGCCTCACTCAAGATGATAGTTTGTAAAGGTATCCATTTGCTTGTAAAATTCATGATATCCTTCTTTTTAATAGTTGAATAGTATTCCATTTTGTAAATGAACCACAATTTCTATATCCATATTTTGACTGAGGGAAATCTAGGTTCTTTCCCATTTATAATGGTGATAAATAAAGTGGCTATAAACCTAGTGGAGCCCATTTCCTTGTGAGTATCTGCCCAAAGAATAGCCTAAATGCAACACTTCCCACTGCTAAGTCTTAACTTCATAGAAAGAGTAGGCAAAGTGTTTCTTAGGCCCAGGAAGAAGTTTTAATTATAACCTGCTTCAACTGTGGTCCAAGTGAGGCAGTGCTTATCAACTTAGAAGCCGAAATTGATGGGATCATGTCTTGTACTACTTCTGGAAACAAAGAGATGAATATTATAGGGTCTTGGGATTCTTCCTCTATGCTTTCAGTTTGGCACTATTCCAGCTATCTTTGGCAGACTAAGAAGCCCCAAGAAAGACTCTGTGAGAGTTCGTTGCATTGAAGTTGTGAGGATGATGCTTAAGTTGCATTTTGGGACCACAAGTTGTAGAGATGTCTAAGGCATTGATAAATCTACCAAGAAATGCATACAAGTAATTTTATAATTCAGTTTCCTTCTACCATGGAATGAGGGTTAGAAAATAACTTCTGTGTCAGGAAATAAGTGGCAAAGAACACCAGAACTATATGATAATATTGTCAAGAAAGTATATATTGAATTTATATTAGTGTCAATAGTATGTGTTGTATTGTACACATTTATGTTATACTTAAGGATGCAGTGACTTTTGATGATGTGCATGTGAGCTTCACTGGGGAAGAATGGAATTTGCTCAATCCTTCCCAGAAAAATCTCTACAAAGATGTGATGCTGGAGACTTACTGGAACCTCACTGCTATAGGTAAGACTTTGAATTTTATTTTTTATTTTCAAAATAAGAGATGAATGTTTCTTGGTTATGGATGATCTTCTGCTATTTCAGTTGAGAACAAGGAAGATTGAGCTAAGTAAATCCAGGTCAGTGCTATGACAATTCACAGTAATTTGAATTTTACCTAATTTCTAATATGATAGCATTCATTTTCTGGTTCTGTGTTTTAGGATACAATTGGGAAGATCATCACATTGAAGATCAATGTCAAAGTTCTAGAAGTCATGAACGGTAATTTTCATATGCAAGCTGACACATTATGCCTCAGAGGAACATTTAGTATGTTCTGGAAGCTCTAAATAAAAGCAGGAATGTAAAATATCAATTATTTTAATATACTATGATTATAATATTCTCACTAAACCATGTATTTAAATGTCAGCTATCTGATTTGTGTTTTCAAGGCTTACTTCTCAGAGAGGAAACAACAAAATGATCCATTATGAGATACCTTTATTAGGTATCTAGAATTAATTAGAATTAAGCTGAGGTAGTACCAATCCCTACAGTATCATAATATTTAGATATTGCACATTTAGCAGTGATATATATATATATATATATATATATATATATATATATATATACACAAAACCTTGTAATTATTTAAAAAAAAGTCCATGGTAAAGTTGGTGACGTATTCTTGTATTGACATTGGTAAGTTTACTCACAAGTCAGTTAATGAGTCAAAAATGTTGTCATGGTACAAATACAAGTGTCAGAATAGATAAACCAGATGTACATAGGGATATTGAAACTAGCAGCATACATCTTAATATTCCAGAACAATACAAAAATATGTAGTAGTCTGCCTTTTGTATACTTTCTGAAGTTTCAATTAATTGGATTTCTCAGTTTACTGGGAACAACCCCAAACTCATACTGCAGAAAATCAATAAGTATACTAGAAATTTGGAAATTCCCCTGTTTATCCTTGTTAACAGTGCTATTGTGGTTTAACTCTCACTAGTGAAATAATTATGAATGCATTGATTTTTTTGAAAAGTTCTTAGTTGTTCTAATTTTCTTCACATATGTGAATACATCATATAGAAATCTCACATAGAAAAAAGAGTACCCATGGCTCCAACTGCATAGGAAACAGAGGATGGCCTTGTTTGA
>JADRCD010213883.1:7435-21341 GCA_019843815.1 Montemys delectorum
CCCCCTGCTTGGACCCTCATCACCCTGAAATGGATGCTGACTACACCCATCTTACATGCACGGAAATGAAGGCACTGAGGTTAACGAGTCACTCAAGAGTAAATAGCACGTAGAAAAGAGTTAGAAATGACACCCATGTGTTAGAAAAGAGTTAGAAATGACACCCATGTTTTGGGGACTGGAGAGGAGGTCAGTGTTTAAGAGCACTTGCCATTCTTGCAGGGGACCTGGATTTAGTTCCTAAACTCTCATGGTGGCTCACAACTTATTGTAACTCCAGCTCCAAGAGATCTGCTGTTCTCTTCTGGCCTCTGAGGGCCTCAGACATGCACACAAATAGCACATGGTACAGATACATACATGCAGGCAAAACATTCATTCACATGAAACAAATATGTCTTTAGAATTAATATTTTTGTACACCTTAGACTCCATGACTTTTTTTTATGAACACACATTTTTCTTATTTTTATCTCTAATTTTTAATTTAATTTAATTTCTATTTTTCAACCAATGTGACAATACTAAAAGCTTTCTAATAAAATATTATGTTCCTGCCTCTCTTTCCTGTCTCCTGGAGAAGGCAGGTTTCACACATTTTATTCAATGTAGTATAATATTGTTACAACTAGATTTATCCGTTTTGGTAAGGTGAACGGATTTACTATTTCCACAGACCTACTTCCTGTTTAAAAGAATAGGCGTACTTTGGGAGTGAAAGCTGGTCCGCGTTTGTTATAGCTCTGCAGTTGCTGGCCATAGCTTGAAGCACTTTGCCATTTTTTTTCCTCATTTATTGTTTATTTGCTCAGCTCCTCTGGTCCCTCATTTTTGTTTGTTTGTTGAGACAGAGTCTAGTGTAACCCAGGCTGTTCTTGAACTAAATATAGAACTTGAGGATGACCTTGGACCCCTGACCCTCCTGCCCTCCCTTCCAAGCACTCGTGATCACACATGCTCCAGCTTATTTGCTTGTTTCTACATCTGTTACCTTTCCCCCAACAACTCTAAGACCTGTAACATGACATGGAGTTAATATTCTTTCCCAAAGTGTGAAGAGTTTCAAACACTCATATCCACTATCTTCTTGGATACTCTCTCCCTGGTCCCTGATGTCAGGCTGAGCTGTTTATGTGTCAGCCAGGGCATAATTGTCAGTCATGATGGGGTATTTATTTATAATTTTCTTATAATCAGTCTTATCTTCCTTTGTTGTATTTCCTAGTAGTTTCCTAAAGAAACACTGGGAAACACATTTTTATGAGTACTTGAAAATGAAAATGTTTTCATTTCTCTAGTGATAGATGGGTTGGGTATAGAATTTTTGGTCGAAAAGTTTTTTTTACTTGCATCTTGCTAGTTGATAAAGTTAATGGTATTCCTATTTCTAGCTGATTGCCTTTGTCGTCCTCCTGCAATTTGTGAGACTTTGTTACCTTTTTAGGGCGGGTCTTACATCAGGAGGCTTGAGTACTTTGAGGAACTAGTATAGCATGGTTTTTTTTTTGTTTTGTTTTTTTTCACTTATGTGTGCAGTGGGTGAGTGTGTTAACATAGCAGCACTGCATACATGTGAATGCTTTGCCTCCCTCTCATGCATGATCATCATCACCTCCTTCAGTCCTCTTCCTCATAAAATGGAAGCATTCATCTGTGATCCTGGCTTTCAGGAAGCTGAGGCAGGAGGATTGCTGCAAGTTGGAAGCCAGCCTGGACTAACAAGCCAGCTAGGGCTATCGAGTGGGAGACCATCTTAAAAAACACCCAAAAAACCAAAAAACCAAAAGCCAGAAACTGGGCTGGAGAGAACTCAGTGATAAGAGCCTTGGTACTGTAGCAGAGGACCGGTTTGCAGCACCCACACAATATAGCTCACAACAATCCATAACTCCAGTTCCAGGGGATCCAACACCCTTTTTTCTTTCTTGGGCACCAGACACACATATGGTACACACACATGGTGGCAAAATACACACACACACACACACATACACACACACACACACACACACATATATAAAATAAAAAAATAAATCTTAAAAAAACACTGAAAAATTAAACAAAACAATCAAAAGAATATCAATCCCAAACAGTAGAGAAAAAAAACCAAAAAACCAAAAACCCCAAGAAGTAGAATGTTGCCCTCCTCCTAATTTGTAGATTTCCCAGGCTTTATTTTTAAGTGCACTATTGCATTTGACCTTCTAGTCACTTATTTTTATTTATTTATTTATTTATTTTTAAAGTTTTATTTATTTATTATTTATATGAACATACTATTGTTGTCTTCAGACACACCAGAAGGGAGCATCAGATTCCATTACAGATGGTTGTGAGCCACCATGTGGGTGCTGGGAATTGAACTCAGGACTTCTGGAAGAACAGTCACTGCTCTTAACCACTGAGCCATCTCTCCAGCCCCCACTTATTTTTATTTATGTTGTGTGTGTGTGTGTGTGTGTGTGTGTTTGTGCTATGTACCTTGTTCTCCACACCCCACATTCCAGTTTTTGTTGCAAAATCTTTCCATTTCTACTTGATTTCATCTTCCCTAATATTCTTCTCCCTTTCCCTGACCCCTGGTGTCTATTTTGTATGTCTTGTGAAGCTTTGACTGTTCATATTTCATAAAGAATTGTGAACAGTGCATCAGGGTAGGGCTTGCTGCCTGGCAGACTTCCTTGTAGGATAAGGCAGAGCCTCATCATCTGGTCAGGTGACTCCAGATGACAGTATCTTTTTGTCTTGGAATCCTTCCAGTTCTGTATAATCATCTTTCAGTAGTTTGGTGGTGTTCTGGGAACTAGTAAGAAAATGTGCTGTTCAGATGTAGACTTCCCCTATATTTTAACATTTTCAAACGTGTATCTAACTTATGCCTAGTATTTTGCTGGCATTCCAGGTCTGGAGTCTTTGTCTTAATTATTCCCTAAGAGATTGAAATTTCCTTTTATATTGGGTTGTGGTTAGAATAGTCTTTTCCCTATTTAGGGCAGGGGCGGGGAGCAGGACTTGTGGGAACAGGACTTATTGTGGGGGTGAGACACGATGGAGTCATGTGATGAACCCTGAGCCATTCAACTCCAGAGACCAGCGTCAGGGTGCAGATCTGAGTTTATTGCCTAGCCCATGAACCTATATACAGTGTTTGAGCCAGTCTCATGCACCTAAGTCCTCGGCCAATTGTATCTTGTCGCATGGTGCCCCAAAGAAAGCCCTGCCTGACGAGGTAACTCAGGAGTTGGGGAGTATCCTTACCTTCGAGGACTTCTGTGAAGACCGGAAGCGGCCACTGCCCTGGCCTTGACTCCTTTTTGCTGTCTTAAAGGTGTGCCTGGAGTCTTCTGAGATCTAATGCCACGTTCTGAAGACTCTTTGAGGAGTCACAGGAGCCCGTGGCACCTCCATACCACGTTTTCCTTCCCAAGGTTGACCCCCATGTCTCCTAAGAGTCAGTTCTTCGTCCTTACCAATACCCTCGTTTTCATCCTAGAACCCTAATCCAACCCTGCCTTCTGTGGTAACTGTGTCCTTGTGTGGATGCTGTCCTGGACTCTTCAGACTCCTTTCTAGTTGCTCAGCTTTGCAGAAATGGACATTGCTTTCCTCATTGAGATTTCTAAATGCATGGCCACCTCTGAATGTTAATGAAATCTTTCCTCATTTTCTTTGCCATTGTGAGCTGACACTTCTAAACTCTAAAACAGAGCAAATGTGCTTCCAATTACAGGAGCAAAACCTTTTCTGCTCATGCTGGCGAGGTTTGGAGAGGAAGTAGTTACTGGTGCTGCATTTATTTGAGTCAGGGTTTTACTATGTAGGACAGGCTGGTCTTGAACTAGAGATGTCCCATTTCTGCTTTCCCAAGGTTGGGCTTACGGACCTTCACTACATGCCCAAGTAGATGGATATACTTGATTCACGTTGCCTATGAGCAGTCATAGTCTGTGCCCTTTTTTTAGGAATTAAATTTTACAAAAACCACATTTCTACAACCAAGTCTTGGCAATTTATTATTTGGGGGAGAAGGTAATACATGTGAATATTAAGAAAGAAGAGTTTAAGAATGCTCATTTTATTTTCAACTCAAAATTATATTAGCCCACCATAGTGAATTTAAAATCTTTGGATTTATTTCTCTTGGTTTACTTATAACAATATGCTTGAAATGTGCTAAGTAGAAAAATTGGCAGAAGAAGTGGTGTGTGTGTTCGCAAGCCTGACAGCAAGAGAGAGGGATGGAAGAAAAGAACGGGTCCAGGAGGAAGCGGGATGTCAGCTTTTGGTTGGGAGGGTGTGATGTTTCAGATTATAGCCTTGCACACATCTTTCATATCACTGATATTTGTTAGTGAATATTTAAATCTGACTTTTTCTTTATTCCCCAATCTCAGAGTCCATCTAAACTCTCTTATGTCTTAGAGATGCTGCCCCGATAGCTTGGTTCTGTGACGGTGTTTCCAGCTCTTGAGACTGAGCTGTCTGCCACTTTCTTTATTTCGGGCTTCTTTCAGAGGTCTCATGTGAGTCAATGGCGAACAGCAACCAGAGCAGAGCCCACCCTTCAGCCAAGCAATTCTGCCTTCTTTAGTCTGAATAGGGGCTTTTGCTTTTAGAGTAACAAAATTCAGTATCAGTGGATTGACTTCTCCCTATTCTTTAAAAAGTATCATTTGAATGTCCTTTGAAAACGTTGGCAATGAGAACTCTAAGGTTTGTGTCTACCATATTACATTTTTTTAAAGTAGTATAAATAGAGGTGAAGCATGATGCCCCAAATATCCAAGGGTCCTGATATCAGTTAACTATCAAGAGAACAAACACACTTATGTTTCTCTTGGACAAATTGTAGTCACTAATTCTAAACAATTTAATTTTACTTCAGTGAAACTGACTTTTGCCCTCTTTCCTCTTCAGGGGTTATTTTTAACCCGCCTGCCAGAGTGATGGCTGCTGTCACTAGTCCTGTGAATTACTTCAGTGTTGTTTAGCTTGATAGGATGTGACAACCTGGGAGTTTGAACAACTTTTTGATCCTAGAAGACACTGAAACATCAGCCAAGATGCTACGTGCACTTTGTTGCTATCATTTAAATTTTCTCTGTTTATATCTGCAGAATATATGACATGCATGTGTATCAGGAGCTTACAAATTTGAGTCCAACACAAACAAGATAGACCTATTCAAAGGTAGATATTGCCTCTATTCATTTTTGGTTTCTGTACCTTGAACTTATCATAGTTGCTCATAAAACGTCAACGTTAACAGTTCAAAGGAGAAATAGGATCTAGGGGAAGCAGAAATTCTGTGCGATCCTTATGCGAATACTTTTATATGAATTTAATGTATTCAAGTCTATTTGAAGGGTAATATTGAGAGGAGGCCTTTGGGGTTGCACGTTCAGGGTACAGTGAATGATTACAGTGGTCAGATGGCAAAAGATGTGTGTTTTTAATGGGCAAATCTTTCCCTCAAATACATGCTCCCATCACTGTGTGGCTGAGTTGTGATCTCTTTTGTCAGAGAGACAGACTCCAGTGTACCCTTTCAATTACCTTTATTCAATAGAGGAATTAAGAATTGGCCAGTTTCCACAAGCCTGAAAGTAACATTACATTAGTCTGAAAGTGATGCTGTGTTAGGCATGAGAAAGATGTGGCCGACTTTAAACTTCAGCTTAGGAAGAGAAGAAAGGAAAAGCCAATGGTGGTGTCCACCAAAGGTAGATCCTAAAGAGTTTGGATTTTCTTTTTCTTTTTTGTCATTGGGATTAAAAGGAATGGCCTCTAACAAGATTCTCTTAACTCTGAAGAACATAGGAATGTAGAAAAGGTGTGAAAGTCAGGGCAAGCCAAAGTTCAGGCTCTGGGGGCGTGGCTTGCACTACTGTGTCCTGGAAATGGATCCCCCCCCGCCCCCCTACGGGGAGAGAATCGCTAGCCTGTCTTCTTTTGCGAAGGATCCCTTTTCCCTGGACATTTGTTTTCCTCTTAAGTCAGTGCTGAGGTATTTGCAAACCAAGCCAGCACTTATGTTTTATTCACCAAAGGAGAACAAAGAAGCTGCAAACAGAAGTGGGCTGATAACACTGGAAACGCACACAAGTTAGAGGACTTGATCCGTTTCTGCCACCAACAGGCGTCTCAGCCTTTCTCATGCTCTTCCCTCATCCGCGAAATGGGGTTAATAGAGGATTTTCTCTGTGAAGTGGGATGATGGAGATTAAAAAGAGATGACGTGGGCACATTATTCCCAAAATAAACTCGAAGTGAATCTTAACAATAATATTATGACTGTGGTTACAACCAAAACTTTTCTGCTCCAGCTGTCAGAAATGTCTGGTGAGTTTCACATTCTTGTTCGTACCGCCTGCTCCTTGGTGGAGCTCCAACAACACTCGAGGGTACTTGCCTGCAATTTGTGCGCCGCTTCCTCTCAAGGGTTCAGCTCAAAGGCCCGGAGGATAGAGAAAGCACAAAAGTACCAGACACATGTGAGCTTATGCCATTAAATCTTGGAAAGTCATCTCAAGGAAGAAATAGATGCCGCTGAAAACGGGAAAGGGCCCTTTCTGGAAATCACTTCTGCTTTTCTGAAGAAAAAAAAAAAAAAAAAAGCCCCGATGTCGCAATATTTTTCAAGTGTCCCAGACGAAGGAGGAAACATAGACAAGAGAAAAGAAGATTTGGTGGGGTTCCGAGGCAGCATCGGGAGGTACCCCGGATGGCGCTCGGGGCAATTCTTTGTTGGGCGTGGGGAGCCCCGATTCCACCATAAAGACCTGCCCGCGGCTGAGGTCGCCCCACGGGAGCAGCTTGGCGCCCCTCACCCCACTCCGCCCTGTCCCTGCACTCCACAGCGTGGTCAGACCGCGATGCCTTTAAGACTTTGCTGGCTGCACATGCTCAGCTCTTTGTGTGTAGTTGGGAGTTTTTAAGAAAAAAAAAAATCAAGTGAAGAAGAAACGTGCAGGAGACCCGGGGAGCGCTGGGGCGGGCGCCTCACTTTCGCAGCCGCGATCTGCGGAGTGCAAGGTCGCCTTCCCGCCGAGGCCCCGAGTCCGGAGTGGGTTTCTCCTCCGTGGGCTCCGCGGCGCGGGCCACACCTGGGGACGCACTCCCAGGGGTGCCCGCCGGCCGGGTGGGCGCGCGGGGGAGTCCCGGGTCCCCGTCAGGGGCCGGGCGAGACCACCGCGCCCGCACCGAGGGGGGATGGCCACGAGCGCGCGGGCGCGAGAGGCTGCGGGGACGTCTCTCCGCAGCGTGGGCTGCGGCCCGGGCCGCGGCGACCATGTCTGGCGGGCGGAGGGAAGCCGGCTGCTGCGGGGCCTCCGGCTGGAGGGAGGACGGCGGGGTACGGACGGCCGCCCTCCCCTCCCCGCGTGCTCCGGTTGGACGCGCCCATCTCGGGGGCTCCCGCGCGGCCCCGCCCTCCCGGGCGAGCCTCGGCATTCGGCGCGGGCCGCGGGCGAGGCGGGGCTGCGCGGGTCCCCTCCCCCTCCCCGCCCGGTCCCCTCCCCCTCGGGTCCCCTCCGGAGCGCGGGGCGCCGCCGGCTCTTCGCTCCTCCGCTCCCGGAGCTACCGTGGCTGCGGGGTTCGGCTCGCCGAGGACAAGGTCAGGGGGAGCGGGCGGCGATGCCCGAGCGTGACTGGAGGCAGCCGACCGGAGGCCGCCGCGCCTGGGATCCGCCGCTCCGGACCGGACAGCGGGACGGGGGTCTGCGCCGTTGAGGAGCGGAGGGACAGCGGCGGCGGCGGCGGCGGCGAGGTCCTCTGTGGCCAGGAGCCCCGCTCAGCGGCATCGCCGTGCGCACCCGCGAGCCCAGCCCCGCCGGGCCGGGCCGCCGGGGAAGATGGAGCCGGGGGTCCGGGCCCGCTCGGGTTCCCCGCAGCCGGCCTCCCCGGTGCTGTGGAGGGCTCGGCCGGCGGGCGGCGGGGGCGCCTCCTCCTGGCTGCTGCTGGACGGGAACAGCTGGCTGCTGTGCTATGGCTTCCTCTACCTGGCGCTCTATGCCCAGGTGTCCCAGTCCAAGCCCTGCGAGAGGACTGGCTCCTGCTTCTCGGGTCGCTGTGTCAACTCCACCTGCCTGTGCGACCCGGGCTGGGTGGGGGACCAGTGCCAGCACTGCCAGGGCAGGTTCAAGTAAGTGCCACCGTGGGACCCCAAGCCTCAGCCCCGACCCGCCAGCGTAGCTCCCTGTCCCGCTCTGGCCTCGGGGTCCCCGGGTCCCCGAGCTCAGAGCGCCCAGGAGGGGGCCCCGCGCTGCGCCCCTCCAGCCTCCCGCTGCCCCGGGGAGCCCCAGCCGGCGCCCAGCCCGGGCTGACTGGGTGCTTTCCGCACGTCCTCAGCGGCTTGTCATCCTCTGCGCAGAAAGAATGTTCTCACTCCAATTCGTGCCAAACTCCACCAATTAGGACAGTATCTGTTTCCATCAGAAACGGAGGAAATAACTCATGAAAAATCCATGAACCTTGTGAGAAGTCAGAGGCGTCAGTGTTTAAAGTTGTGGCCCAGCTCCTTCCCTGGGCTGTTCCTCTCTAGTCAGAGAGCACGCCTCAGTTTAGTAATCGTCCAATGTGGTAAATAGGGCTTACCATGGGCAAACTACAGTCTGTACCTTGTTACAAGTTTCTAGGTTGGTCCTCTCATCCATTCCCCATAAGTCTATAACTTAGTGGAATTTTACGCCTCCTATTCAGAATCCACAGGGAGAAGTCCAGGCGGCAATTTAAGTTAACTCGATCAAGGTTACGCAGAAAATGCTGAGTCGTGATTCCAAACCGGCCAGCTTCTCTCCAGAATATGCATTTAGAGTGTTGAGTCTGTCAGGACAGTCATGGCTTTGTGTGACTTTTGACAGGTGTATAGAGGACAGCAGTTTGGTTTTTCTGAGATGGAAGGTGCGTCTCTGGGGAAGAGGCACTTCTCCTTATTGGCTGATACTTTTTAGATTTCTGCCCCTATAAAAAGAAGTGGGGTGGCCGTTGGGAAGGTGGAGAAGTGGGTTTCTCTGAGAAAGTGCAGGAAAGCGGTCATTAAGAAAGCTTGTCCTAGATATCTAACACGAAGCTTATGGCTGATCGTGGTGGTGAAGTACTACGTAGATGGCTAGTATTTGTTGTGGAGATGGAAGCAGAATCTGGGTAAAGTATCTCTGGCTTTGAGCCAAAGGTAAGAATATGGCTGACATTATTCATCTATTTCAGGGTAGTTTCCTTGGAATTTTAATCGCAGCATATTTTTCTTTACTTTCCCACATTTTTACTGTTGCTGGCTAGAGCAATACCCCATATTCAGTGTAGAAATGTTTGTTTTAAACGACACTTTGAAAATTTAAGTAGGTTTTATTCTTTAGTTTTTGGTTTTGGAGGGAAATCTTAGGTGAAATTTCATAAAATTGGTTTGGAGCAGTAAGTATTTCCAGAGTTCAAAGTTTCAGGAATTAATACACAAGTTTTATAGATACTTTTAAAGTAATTTAAGAAAGGTACCAATTAAAAGGTTAAAAATGCCTTACAATGAGACCAGAGATCTGATTGAATTCATGCCTCCTGAGTAGCATTATTTGCTCTGGCTGTGGTCGTGTCAGCCAGCCCTTTTACCTATTAAGAGGGTATCTTGTATAGATATGCTGGGAGCCATGGACAAGGAAAAAGCTACACTCACTTTTCAACATTTTCTACAGAGTAGAAAATGTTTGAATCATTTGTAACATTTTTGGCGTGAGTTAGCTCCATTTATCTAAAGAGACTGTGCAGTGCCACAGTCTGAGACCTTCAATCCAGTTCTAGGTTTTGTAGTAGGGATGCTTGTTAACAGCTAGATCAGCACTCTGTGACTCCTCTTAGATGCTGTCCCAGTTAGTAAGAGAAATCACCCAGATCAAGTTAGAAGTAGACCAAATAACGCTGAAAGATGTTCATGAACTAGATGCACTGTTAACGGAAAGAGAGTAGATAAACTTAAACGAGGCTAAGTCCTGAACTTATTGAATATTCATCCTTGGGCAGCTGTTATTCTTATAATTCAAATGCTGTTTAATTTTTCTGTGAAATACAAGTTATTAGGGTAAATATACTTAGTACATGTCAGTGTTTTCTCAGGCATACTTTTAGGGGGCAAAGAAACTGTATTTGATGGTAAAGACTGCGGACATTTAGAAGTACAAAACTCTTCTTGGTAAAGTACATTGTGAGTTATGAACAGTTTATTTGAAGATGTGTTTTCATGTGAAAAGAACCAAACTTGACAATTATAGCTCTTTCCTAGGCTGAACGATAGCAGCCTTACACATGGTCATGAAAAGTTATTGATTAATCTTAGTAAGCAGGTGTCAAAATTAATTGCTACATTACCTTAGTCTTTTTCTATTATACATGTTGCAGCCAGGGAATGAACATTCTTCAAATGCCTTTTTGCATCTGAAGATTGACATTGGGGTAGAAATGTCTGAGCAAACCTATCAGAAATGATACTGCAGAGCTCCTGGCATTCATTGTAGCCTTTTGTTTGTTTCCATTTGAAAAGAATAAACCCTTCAAAATTGTAAGACAATTCTGACAAAAGCAAAACAAAATGACCACTTGTTTTCACTAATGCCAGACTGATGGTTTTAGGGGTGAGACTCAGAAAGCACCTGGCCAGTTTGAAATAGAATCAAGGCTACAGTAGACCCTGATTGAAATTATATTTCAGTAGCATTGCATAACGTTAGGCTGGACAACATTCTGATATAATCTACGAATAATAGTATAGACGACAGGTGATATTTTTGTGGTAAGCTGGTTAAATTATTTTTGTAGAGCAGCTGGAAGTTTTGTGTATAAGGATTGATATTCTATGTGGAGACTTAGGCTGTTTTGCTGCTGTAGCTTTGATATTCATCACTAAGTCTGAAGTTAGAAAATATGTCACTGTATGTGAGTTTTTTATAAATATAGAATTATAAGCATTCATGTATGGGGTGCTTTAAAAATCATTAACTTTATACATAATTTTTAGACCTTCAGGTTAGTCAAATTTGGATTCTGAGTAGCACATATTTATGATGGAATTATATTTCTAGTAACTGCTATGATAGTGAGCATATACTGTGAAGTAGTGGAATGTTTTCTGTCAACAAAAGATGCAGAATTAGAATTTTTTTTTTTTTGAGACAAGGTCTCTACACATCACTGGTTGTGGAACTCACTCTGTAGACCAGGCTGGCTTTGAATACGCAGAGATCCTCCTGCCTCTGCTGCTATGCCAGGTGTGAGCTACTCTTTAAGTGATATTCTTACATTGAGTCTTTATAGTTAATGACAGGAAACCTTTGACTAACGTGAAAAATGGAATGTTCTCTGTCCCCATGTCTTCATCTTCTAAGTAAAATTATGATAGATAATTTTTATTATCATTTATATTATTAAAATATGTAATCCCATATTAGGGATTTAAAATAGCCTAAACGGCCCTCTCAGCCTAAACTGTGGGGAGGTGTCTGCCTTTGTCTCCATTATTTGTCTTCTTGAGCCAATGAGACTCCTCTCCCGCTGGTCCGTCCTTTCTGCCCCTTGTTCTTTCCTGTCAGCCTTTGCCTCAGGTAATTAGTGAGGAGCCGGCTAACCTTAACCTGGCTACCATTTAACTCTAAAGGAGGCTTTTCTGACAATCCCAGCAGCCATACCTTCTTACAGACTGCTGTGGCCAGCTTTTCCTACTTGGTGCTTTTAAACAAACTACGAAAATTTTTTTCTTTACATTGACACACAAGAAACTACAATTTTATCTTATTAATTTTTTTCTGTGATCCAACACATGCTCTGCAAGTACTATGCTGAGTTGCAGTTTAAAATTTATTTTTTGAAATATGTGGTATAAATATATATATATGTGTACATATATATACACACATACATATATATATGTATGTCTGGGTATTTGTGTGCATGTGTGTATGTGCATATATGTATGCTTTGTATGTAGTGCATATGTGTGTGCGCATATGCTTATGCATGCATGCATATATGTATGTGGTATTTGTGTCGTGTGTGTGTGTGTGTGTGTGTGTGTGTGCGCGTGCAGTGTGTGCGTGCACACACATGAGAGATGAGCAGTGTAGAAGAGGGCCTCAGAGTCCTGGGAAGCAGAGTCACAGGCAGCTTTGAGCTAGCTAACATTCAGGGTACTAGGAACTGAACTCTGTCCCTTTGCAGGAGCAGTATGTGTTTGTAACCTTGGATCTGTTTCTGTAGCCCCTGAGCTATAATTTGTAATGTACCATTTATTTATTTATCGCATGTTTAGAATTTGGGAAGTTTTGTCTTATGTCTATATCTGTGAAATGATTACAGTAATAATGACCATGAAAAGAGAAATCTTACCGAAAAGTTCCCAATGCTTGCCTTTCCTTATCTCTCAGAAACTGCTGATCTTTTTGTTCTCTCAGTACAGATTCCTTGGCGTTTTCTAGAGGTTTTTTTTTTTTTTTTTGTAAGTAGAATCATTTGTTACATTTTTCTTTAAACGGCTTCTTTCACTATGTATCATTTTGAGACTGATTCTGTTCCTTTTATTTCTGCACAGTTTCTGATTTGTGGACACACCCAATATGCTCTTCCTTTTGCCCTCTGGTGGGATCTTGGGTTGTTTCCAGTTCTTTATTATTCCTTATAAAGTGAGTGAACTCCCTGTAGAAGTCTTTGTGTGGACATAGGCTTTCGTTTCTCTAGGAGAAATACCAAAGAGTGCAATGTTTGGATCTTATGGTAAATACATGATTAATTGTTTTTAAATTAAAGACATTTTATATGCATGGATGTTTTCCCTGCATTTATGTGTGCACCTCCAGAGGCCAGAAGAGGGTGGTATATTCCTTGGAACTGGATTTAGGGACAGTTGTGAGTCACATTGTGAGTGGTGGAAATTGAACCTGGGTCCTGGGAGAGCAGCTCATGCTCTTAAACTGCAGAGCCATTTCTCCAGTCAAATACAGAACCTTCTCGAGTAGTTATGAAAATTTTCTAGTTAATTCATATTCTTATTAACATTTGTCTGTTTAAATTGTAACAATTCTGATGGATAAGTGGTATGTCATTGGCCTTTTCTTAAACTTTCATGCATGCCTGCCTGCACTCATGTGTCAGACCATAGTAGACGTGTAGGAGAGGCAAGATGTCAGTTCTATTGTGGGATTCTGGGCTGGAACTCAAGCTGTCAGAATTAGCCCTTACCCTGCTGAGTGGTCTCCTTGGCCCTCACTGGGCTTCACCCTGTGTTCCTCTTATGACTAATGATAACGGATAACTTGTCACGTGTGTACTTGCTATCTGATTATCTTCTTTAGTGAGGAAACTTTCAAATCTTGTGTGTATTCAATTTCCCCCTTATTTTTGATTTTTATTTTGATTTCTTTCATCTATTGGATAGTTCTTTATCATTTGGAAGTATTTTCTACCAGGCTGGGGCTATCTTTTATTTTCTTTATTTTTAATTTGTCTCTATTTTTTAAACATTTTAATTTAATTTCTTATTTTTTAATGTATCTCTGTATGTGTGAGCATGTGAGTGCATACATGTAAATGTGTGATGTATGTGCATTTAGTGTATACATCTGAGTGTATACATGTGAATGTGTGCATGTGCGTGTATAATGCCCATGGAAGGAAGAGGCATTATATTTCCCCTGGAGCTGGAGTTGCAGGTGGATTTGAGCTGCCCATCATGCTGAGAACTAAACTGCAAGAGCAGTACTAGAAATCATTGAGCCAGCTCTCCACCCCTGGGGGTACCTTTTCTTTTCTTTTCTTTTCTTTTCTTTTCTTTTCTTTTCTTTTTTTCCTTTTTCCTTTTTCCTTTTTTTCCTTTTTCCTTTTCCTTTTTCCTTTTTTTCCTTTTTCCTTTCCTTTCCTTTCCTGTCCCCTC
>JADRCD010213884.1:0-14549 GCA_019843815.1 Montemys delectorum
ATGATTATAACTATTAGGCTTGCAACATTTCAAGATATCAGTAGCCAACTGTGGCTAGATAGTACCGTTTTGGATTTTGAAAATATATATATAAGGAAATATTAAAAAATTATAGGTTAATTGCATATCTTATATTTTTGTTTAATTTTGTGATAATTTTACATGTAGAAAGGGTTAAAATTATTAGTGTTTCTGTATACTATATAAGTCTTTTCTGTCTATATCTTTTAACATGGTGCATTTATCACAAATAGTATGTCCATAGTAATATATTATTCTTGCATGTGTATATTTGTGTACATTTGTTTTACAAATATGTTCATATAAGTGTTTGCATATAAGTATGAATATATTTTATTCTTTGGTGTGAGGCTGGCTTATGAATGAACTTCTTGGGTTTCATATATATTCACATTCTGCCCAATAACCCTACGCCTGATTTAAGCACTTTGTACCCCAGTTTCTTTCTGTCTTTTTATGTGGATGCTGGGAATCATGTCCTCATGCTTGCATTACAGATACTTTATCCACAAACCTATCTCCTTAGGTCACTTAATACATCATTCTCAATGCCATATTTTTATTCAGATTTCATTAGTTTTCCTTAATGTTATTTTCCTGCTCTACAATTCCAGTTACTGATTTTATTTTTAGTTCTGGGAGTCAAACTCAGGATTTATTTTGGAAAACACTATACCATACCACCAAAACCCATTTCCATCTATGCAGGACTATACTTGTGATATCATGTTACTTTTAATTCATTATATCATATTATATTAGGTTGGTCTGATAGTAGCTTCTTTCATAATTCTGAGAGTTAATAAAACTACCAATGGTGCACATTACCATGGTTATGATGGGATATGGAATATTGGGAACATCCTTATTGGTGAAGGGTCTCGAACACCATTACATGCTGTGAAAACAACTTCTTGCTGAACTTAATGAGCTATGTAATGTGGCCTTTACCAGGATGCCCCAGAGCAAAACTAGTTTCACCAATTATACTGCTATACCCTCTCTAAGTCACTACCTATAGGTCACAAGTATGATTAGTGAAAAGTTATGTATATTATTTGAATTACACTATATCATAGAGTTGCCTCTTTTCCTCTTTATTTGTATTTTATTAACTTTGAAAAATTAATGTGAACTTTTTAGACTTTAGGCATTGCTCAGTTATGCAATATTTATGTTTTACCCAGTTTTCTGTATCTTTGGTAAGAAAAAGCTCTTTTTGCATGCAGTACCATTTTGACACAGTGTCATCATTTTGACTTTTAGTCATTCCCCGAGATTTTTCACTGCAAGATTGCCTAGACTCATCTTGTAGATGTCATGCTTTTCTTCTAAAATCTGTTTTTTCTTCCTTGGTATGTTTGTTGGAAAATTCTACTAGAGGCCAACTTTCCGGGTGCTATGTTCTATTATCTTTTGATGGAATTTCCTGTCATTGTCTACAAATGTATAGACTAACTTCTAATTTGTTATCTCTTAAGCCTCACATTTTTTGCCCCTATTTCTCACTCCTGTTTCTTCTGTAGACAGAAAGAGGCTAACTATATGCTCATCTTTTACAGGGAGCCCTTCTTGGTTCAGTAGAAGATTGCCTAGCATTCCTAAAGCAGTTAAGAGAAATGAAAGTGGACGATTTGTCATGGCATCTTCCATCATGAGATTGCCTCACATATTTCTCTATTCTAGTGGCTTGGTAGAAGTAACAAGCACATTCAGTGCATTTAGAATAGTGTTAATTACCGGTACCTGGGCTAACTAGTCTGCACTGGTGGCCCCCTTTAATCACTAAACATAGTCAACATATAGATGCTATTTGTGTTCTGACATCCAGTAATGTGAAGCTAAAATATATAAAATATACAGCTAGAGACCACCTTTCATAGACATCTTTCAGCAATGTTCTTGACCTCAGCCCTTAGTGTTCTGCTCGTATGACCTCTTTTAACCAGTGTCCAGTATAAACTTTAAAAGGAACTGTGTTTTCAGATGAACCTGCTTCATAGACTTTAAAATTATTTGTCCTTAATATATAAGGTTATATATGTACATATCAATAAAGCATCATTTGTTTCCATAACATCTGAGTTGTTTTAATTATATGTATGTCTTGAAAATTCAACATGTACTTCTCTATATAAAAGAGAGATAAAAAGACAAAATCAGTGGGAAATGCTTCAGTAAATCATAGCATTGCATAAGTACATACATATTTGTTTTTATATTTTATATTATATTTGCATTTTAATAAAATATCCATACTTAATCAATACCACTTATCAAAACGCTTTTACTAATGGATATTTCTTGCTGTAAAAAAGTTTTGCTCAATTTATTGTAGAAAGCTATCTTTCAAAAATGAGAACGTGTTGAGTTGATCATCAGATAGATTCAGCCTCTGTTATTTATTAAGTGACTGAGGGAATTTTGTCAAGTGGAGACCAGTTGGATCATCATCATAACTCAGTGAGCCTTCCCAACCATACACACACTGCAACTGATCCTTGGCTAATTTCACTGCTGCACAATGATGTTTACTTCACTATCCTTCCAAAAAAAGAGATATCTATAAGAATGTGCTGCTGAGCTTAAAATGTAGGATACAAAATGTCATGTGAAGCGCAAGGAAATTTATGTTTACTTAAGTATGTTTAGCAATAATTGTTGTCCTGCTATGATTGATGTTATGTGAATGTTCATTTCAATTTTGTCAAGATAAGAATGAAAAGATATTTACGAAATTCATCTTTGGGAAGTCAAGTTCTAAATTTTATTTTTCTGAATCCATGCCATATGTTTTAATATCAAGGTTCCATTGATTTTCCCTATGAGTCTTATGAAAAACACATCAGAGTAAACCTCATCATACTGTATTACTAATATTCTGCTTGCTATTTGGCAATGCAAAAATGTTTTTCTAAGTAGCTGATAGAGTCACATGGACTACTGAGGACCTTTTTGTCACATTAGGTAAAATGTGACTAAGTCAGAAATGTGTTTCTTTTTCTTGAGGCCTGGTTTCATAGCCTTTTCTTCTGTGCCATATCTTCACAAGTGTTATAACAGGATTAAAACAACCACTGCTCATTCTTTATAAAAATTATACAAGTGCCCTCCCTCCAGACCCATCCAGCTTACAACCAAAAGGGTAGATGATGGGTCTATTATTAAAGTTTTCATTAGTTCTGTTATCCATCATTCAAAGAAGGGTTTTGTTCAATCGTTTTGAAAAATGAAACAGGTATATCAAATGTAGGTTTATATGCATTCCTCACAAAATGAATAACTGACATGTCTGATTGCCAGAATTTTGAGTATCTTCAAAGGTTTCCATACATTGAGTAGATGTGACTGTGTTGCATGTTTGCAGAAAGCCTGTTTAATTTTAGAGTTTAACCTCTCCCCTGCCAAATTAATTTAAGCTTAGGCTTCTTGCTTGCTACTGTGTCCTCTCTTAGCATTCATCTGAGAAACAATATAATTAGCATTAGGTTAAGGTAACTTCTCTCAACCCAGCAGGGAGCACAGCACCCAGCTGCAGCACTGTGACCTCATTAAGTCACTGTCCTTAAGCAAGGCTTGGAATGCCATTGGTATTTCTTTGAATATATGGTTCTGGGGATGTTCTGGGAATTTGTGTTATAACTTCAAGCAGAGACATGCAGCTGTAATCTCAGAGAAGCAAGCATGTTCCAACCAAATGAAGAGACCATCTGTTTGCTTCCATTAATAACTGCCATAGCAAGAGCAGTGTTAATGAACATCTAGCCTACATGAGCCTCACCACTAGGTATGAGAATTGATAAAGTGGCTTGAAAGTCAAACAGCATTAACCTAAGGCATGAGACTGACACCTATGATTTTGTAGGTTGATGAACCAATTTTTAATGGCCTCCAGTCCCTCCCACCCTCTCATCTTTTATCCTCTTCCTCCACTTTTCTTTCTTTCTCATCCTCCTTTTTCTTCTCCTTCTTCTCTGCTCTCTGCCCTTCCTCCCTTTTTTACTCAATGTGTTCTTATTCTTCAACTTAATCTATTTCCAAATATTACATCTGATATGTTATACAATATGGTGTCAGGGGTTCGCTCTCTCACATGTAATGGATCTCAAGGTAGACTAGTCATTGGTGGACCACCCACCCCCTCAATTTTTGCTTGCCCTCTCGCTTTCTCCCTCCCTCTCTCTCTTTCTCTCTCTCTTGATTCACTTTACGTATGATCATACATCCCCCTCTGACACTATTAATGATACTTTGTTATATTTGCACACAGGAACCTAGCATAGCTGTCTCCTGAGAGGCTCCATCCTGTAGCAGATGGAGACAGATGCGAAGACCCACAGCCAAACATCTGGCTGAGACTGAGAAGTCTTGTGGAAGAGTGGAGGATAGAAGTGAAAAAGTCAGAGGGATCAAGAACCTCACAAGAAGACCCACACAGTCAACTAACTTAGGACCATGAGGGATCACAGAGCCTGGGCTACTAACCAAGGAGCAATCAGGAACTGGAGCAAATGTGCAGCTTGATCTTTAAATAGGTTGCCTAAAAAGTGGTGCAGGGGCTGTCTCTGTGTTCCCTGACATTTGATTCCCTTCCAGCTACCTAGACTAGCTGGTTGGGAGAAGATGTGCCTAGTCATACTGGGACTATATGACCCAGAGTGAGGTGATCCTCAATGCAATTCCTCTTCCCTGAGAGAAGCAGGGTGGGCAGTGGGGGAAGGAATTGATAAATTCCAATTTATCAATACTTTCTTTTACAGAGTGGACTGGCATTGCTTTGTCTAAAATATTTTTCCTTAACCAAAAACCACACATATTTTCCATGTTTAGTTCTCAAAGATGTATAGTTTTACATTTTCAATTTAGAGGTATAGTGCATTTTAGTTAGTTTTTTATATGCAGAGATAAATTTGGATGCAAGTTCACATTTTTCGTACAAATATCTAATTATCTCTAATGATATGCTAAAAACCACTGTCTGTCTTCACTGAACTTTTGTGTTCAGAAATCCATTGTTTAGAAGTGTCCATACTACTTTCTGTTTACCTCTTGTGTTTATAATTTCTGTCATTAATGTTGATACAACCACCACAGTGGTTCCTACATGTACTGCTATGACAAGATGTGGCCTTGGTTATTGTGATTCTTCTATTCCTTTCAAGCATTGTTTTAACTATTTCAGGTACTTCTATTATCATGTAAATTTTATCATAAACTTCAATTTTAAAAAAATAATAATGAGATCCTTTTTTCTGGGGGGGTGAGTAATATTGAACTTACAGATAATTTGGGGGAAGATAGAGATTTTAATACTAACTCATATTTAAGGACACAGATTATTTCCTTTCATTATGTTCCTTTATTTTTAATTGTGCACATGTAACACATGATAATAAATGCATATATCTCTGTTAATGTGGATGTATGCATGTGTGCCAGTGTTCAATCACTTTCCTTGACCATAGCTGATATGACCTCAGGGGCCTTTCTCTGCCCTCCTATCCCTGCCCTGTGACTGTGACAGTGTTATGTATGGCTGTGCAGCAGCATCTGTGGCTTTTTACGTGGATTCTGTGATCCAAACTAAGGTTCTCATACTTTTTCTGTTGGTCCTATTTTATGTTTAATAATCAAAGTAAATATTTTGTTTTTAATGAACAAGTCTTGTATCATTCCTGTGAGATAGATCTACATATTAAATGTTAAAGTTTAAAATTCTGCTTCCAATTGAATGCTATTGCCTTCCTAAGGCATGTTTGAATTCACATTGGGACACATTTACAGTAAGCAATTATGATACTACTTGGAGCATAAAAGTGTATGGTTATTATACATAGTTTAATAAGTTGATCCCATTATTAATTATAAAAATTATAAGCTTTGTTATTCTTGCTAATATTCTTTTTTGAAATCTACTTTGATAATATTAGCCTTCTAGACTAATGTGAACATGATATATATTTTTAAAGAGTTTAATTGCTTTTTGTTTATTTGGTTTTTGTTTGTTTGCTTTGAGTTTTGTTCTTTTTTTGACTTGTATGACTATATTAAAAACATGTGCTATTTGTACATGGTAGATATGTTTTTAATCTAATTGTATATATGTTGTAACTTTGGGACATTAGACCAACTATAATGAATCATATTATAATTGTGTTATAATTATTTTACATTATATTTTCACAGTATCATATATTATATTATAATAAATTATATACATATATTGTATGCATTATATTTTCACAGTATCATATATTATATTATAATAAATTATATACATATATTGTATGCATTAATTGTAATTGTAGTTGTAGCAGTGATGTGCAAGCCTGAAAGTCAAAAATATAATGGAGGATGCTTTTGAGACAGAACATATGTGGGCAGAGGCAGGCATGTCGTCAGAGAAGATGAATACAGACAGTATAGGGTTGTAAAGAAACCATAAGCAAAAGGAGGTTCAGATGGTGCTGCAGAAACAAGCACAGATAACAGCATGAAGATCCACCTAGGTCATGTTAATGGTGTTACTAATTTCCTGAGAAGTGATGAGAACTCATTGGAGGTTTAATCACATTGGCTACAGGGTGAAAAACAGACTTTAGGGAAAATCAGAAGCAGAGAATCTAGCATCTAGCAGGCAATTGACGACTTTCCCACATGGAGATGGTGAAAGCTTTGGAATGTGGTGGAAGCACTGGGGGTAAACAGGGCAAAGAAACTGTGGAGCCATCTGCTTAGAAGAAAATGAACAGGCCTGACCTAGAAGAGAATACAGAACTTTATTCAGGGGATGGAGTATTTATCTTTGAGAGGGGAAATAGTCCATTGATCCCTGAGTCTTAAAGTTTGGTCTAGTTTCATGCAGTTTTCTCAAGAAGATTGGAATACCTGTACTTTTTCTGTTGTTTATTTCACAGAGCTGATCCTCCTTATTTATTTCTGTTTCATTTTTTTTACATATATACATACAATGTCATTCCTTTTTTAGAATATCTGTGACAGAGACCTGTGAGTGTTGATCTCACAGCTCCTGCCTGTTCAATTTTGTACACTTATCTCTTCTTTGCTATAATCTAGCAGCTACTCTCATAACCTGACCAATCAATTTCAAAAATCCTGAACTAGACCATGTAGCTGATACCTAGCTGGGGCACAAAACCTTCACAAGGCCGAGGTCCATTCCTCCTATTGATGATCAAATTTGCAATCCTTTACTATACACATGCTTCCAAAACAATCAGTCCCAGCATGTATAGATAGCCCTTGGTTGGTGGTTGGGTCCCTGGGAGCTCTGAGGGTATTCTAGCATTATCAGCTAAATGCTAGAATATGGATATGTATGAGGGGGAAGTATCCTTTCTGTCCCTTGGAAAGATCAACTTGACTTATACTTGACACTTAATTGTAAGTGCTGTGGAACCGAGATACAACTATGTTGAGAACATTTTCAGGTTCAGGAATTCTTTGCACCCTTCATCTTCCTAATTTCAAATGCCTAGCCATCACATCCTTTGTAGAACACAATAAAAGATTCATTGTATTATCAAAACATAGAAATTACTGGCCTGCTTTCTAAATGCCGATGACTTAGAGACTATAGTATATAAATACAGTCTTCCATAATTCACCATATTACAACTCAATGGTTTGCATTGCATACTTTTATTTTCACTTGTAATTAAATTTACATAATACAGGATTTTATTTACATAATATCTAAGGTGAAGATTCAGATTTCAGTAACTCTTTTTCTTTAAGTTCACACAAATAGGACACTCTGTAACTATATTTATTCATGGAGGGAAAAGCCCAAGTATACACACATACACAAACCCCACAAATTCGTTATTATCAGTCTATCATTACTTATTATTACCAGTCTATACCATAGAATGGTATCACAGGCACAATGAAAACAGTCAACATATACTCACTTCAGAGTTTCATCTTAATGTCTTTTTTTTTGAGTTTTTTTTTTAATTAGATATTTTCTTTATTTACATGTAAATTTCTCCTTTCCCAGTTTCCCCTCCAAAAAACAAACAAACAAACAAACAAACAAAAACAAGAACAAACTCCTGTTGCCTCCCCCCTCCCCATGCCTGCCACCCTACCCTCTCCCACTTATTGGCCCTGGCATTCCCCTACACTGGGGCACAAAACCTTCACAAGGCCGAGGTCCATTCCTCCTATTGATGATCAAATTTGCAATCCTTTACTATACACATGCTTCCAAAACAATCAGTCCCAGCATGTATAGATAGCCCTTGGTTGGTGGTTGGGTCCCTGGGAGCTCTGAGGGTATTAGTTAGTTCATATTGTTGTTCGTCCTAGGGGACTGCAAACCCTTCAGTTCCATAGATTCTTTCTCTAACTCCTTCATTGGGAACTGTGTAATCAGTTCAATGAATGGCTTTATTAGCCCAGAAGTTTGGAATACAGGAAGAACAACCCACAAACCACAAGAAACTTAAGAAGGAAGACCAAAAGGTGGACATTTCATTCCTTCTTAAAAGGGGGAACCAAATACCCATGGAAGGAGTTGCAGAGATTAACTTAGGAGCAGAGACTGAAGGAAGGACAAGCTAGCCTAAATACAGCTATCTCCTGAGAGGCTCTGACAATACCTGACTAATACAAATGTAGAGGCTCACAGCCATCTTAATGTTTTTATGTACTGTGAGGATAAACATATATTATTCCCCTAAAATAACCAAGATAGAAGAACTCCAGAAAGGCCATAGAAAGTAAATACACCTTTTTTTCTCGGGGAGGTGCTATGGACATTCTAACCAGGAATATATGAGACCTGGCTGTAATGCACAATTGAAAAATTTGCCACCAAAGTCATCCAAGTCAAATCCTAGGCCTGTGATCTCCTGGTAAATATTTTAAGACTAGGATGTGGTCTCTCATGGCTAACTAGTAAGGTTGAGATAATAAAGAGTCCTTTGGATACTGCTATCTGATCAAATACAATAACTAATAGGCACTTGACTACTTTTCATATGGTAGATAATCAGCATACTTTAGTTATAATATTTCCTGCCAGTGATTTTCTCCAAAGAATTATATAAATACTTAGAGTGGGATTTGCCCATTGGTAGGTAAGATGATTTCATATTCGAAGTTGTTTTCCAAAGAAATGTCAACAGTATATTGTTTGAGAATACACATTTATGCACCATGGTCATGTGAATGCAAGTGGACCCCATGGGCTCATATGGAGTGACATTATTTAAAAAGATGAAGACCAGTGGCCTTGTGGGAGAAGGTGTCACCTTGTTGGTGGAAGCATGCCATTGGGGGTAGGATTTGAGGTTTCATAAACTTGTCAAGCCCATTGTATTACTCTCTCCTACTGTTTGACAATCCATATGTGGAATTCTTGGTTTCTTCTTCAGCACCGTGTCTATCTGCTCATCATCTCACTTCCTGCCAGGATGATAATGGATAAAGCCCTCAATCTCTAAACCAGCTCCAATTAAGTGTTTGCCATTATAAGAGTTTTCTGACCATGGAGTGTCTTAATAGCAACAGAAACCCTAGGTCATACACTATGTTTTTATTAAATCCACCCATACTTCCTTTTCTCTGACCTCTCTATACCTCCTTCCACCACTTTCCCTCCTAGCTTCATAGATTTATCTTTGAAAGTCACCAAGTTTACTTAATGTCGCTGGTGTATGCACATAGGGCTATTAGAAACTGATGGATGCTGGAGTAGGATGAGTTAGTTTCCTCCAAATAATTTTGATAGCTTGTTTTTGATCTTCAAGTTTTCTAGTTCAAACCCAGGTTTCACCATATGCTACTGAACTACTTGGATAGAATGTGATGCCCAAGGAATGTCTCCTTAATAAGAAGTTTTTGAAAATCAGGAAGTGGAATCACCTAATTCTTATGAAATGTGCATTGCTCTCACCCATGATCAGATACTTGGGTTCTTTGTACCTTGAAAAGGCCTAAGACTGTGTTTCCAACAGGAAATGATGCTGATGCTGCTGGATGGGAGAGAGCACATTTTGAGCACCACTGATTTAACTCATGTGAAGCTTAAAAAAAATGATACTCAGAAAAGGGAAATGAGTCATAAGTACTGTCCCAAACTTTTAACTCGATTCTATGTAAAAGTCAACACAATAAAGTACTGTATCTCAGCCTGTTCTGTTGGTATACTTTCTTGGGAATGCCACTCCTGTATTAATGTCTACTCCTGTCTTTTAAAAATTTAGAAATCATGATAGGTCCTTGTATTTTTTTCCCAAAAGTTTATTTAAAAAGGCATGCAGAGCAAACCCAAGGATGATTATTCATTATTGAATTAATGTACAATTTCAATGTGTATAATTTCATGTAGGCTAGCTCTACTGTTACAACTCTTTCACACAGTATACTGATTTCAAAGAAATCAGGAGAAATAAAAACCAAACCAAATAGTACACATACTGGGGACCATGGCTCCAGCTGCATATGTAGCAAAGGATGGCCTAGTCGGTCATCAATGGGAGGAAAGGTCCTTGGTCCTGTTAAGGCTCTATGCCCCAGTATAGGGGAATGCCAGGGCCAGGAAGCAGGAGAGGGTGGGGTGGTGAGCAGGGGGAGGAGAGTGAGAATTTTTTTTTCTGAAGGGGAAAACTAGAAAGGGGATATCATTTGAAATGTAAATAAATTAAAAAAAAAGCTTTAAACTCCACTCTATAAACACTAGGGGCTCTGGTGAAAAAGTTTTACCATGGCTTGTTAAGATAGTGATATTTTGTTAAGATATCTGATGTATTTTTAACTTAACATAATTTGCAAAACTTAACAAGTAAGCCAGTATTGTTTTTGGTTACTTCCTATTAATAATCTATACAATTGCAAAGTATAGGTAATATTTGGGAGCATTTGATTTGTGTGACCTTAGTAATGATAGAGTTAGAGCTTGTAATATATTATATAGCCAAATCTGTAGGAAATAATGTCCTTAAAATAAATAACTTCTCAACCTACTAATGTATAACTTGTAGCCAGGAAAAATTTAACCCACTGATGAGCCATGGTCAGGAAGTGTGGAAAGAACTTGGCTTTAAGTCTGTCTCTAAGTTTTTGATTTCTTTAGACTATAAAAAGAACCATGTCATCAGGGAGTTAGCAAACGTGGCATTAAGTTGATCTTTGGCTATACTAAAATGAAGAAGGAAGAAATTCTTGTTTGAGAATCCCTCATTTGTGCTTTTAGGTGTGACTTGCTTTGACTATCTTTCTTTTCTTTAGTCCTTGTGCTTAAGCATGTCTGTCTGTCTATCTATCTATCTATCTATCTATCTATCTATCTATCTATCTATCTATCATCTACCTATCATCTCTCTATCTAATTTATCCCACAAAATTAATTAACTAATTGAAAAAATTTTGTAAAGGCCTATAGGAAAAACCCTAATCTACCCATAGCACAAGTAAGTAAAGTAGTGATATACATATTGAGAAAATTTAGCCTGTTTATTTGTTTCCATATCTTCATTGAGAATTTTATTGAAAAGTTTCAGCAATTCTAATGAAAGTAAGTGAAGCCATAATTTAATTTCTATGGTCAAAAACAGTAGTCACTACCTGCATCATCGTGGGGGAGATGTAGGATATGGTGTAGGGCTGATATCAGGATACACTGAGGGACTTCCTCCTCAACTAAGAGCAAGGAAAACCTCTCAATCACAAACATTAACCCAAGAGGGCAATCACTGTACTCTCCTAAGTTTATGAAAAGAAAGTCTCAGTGGAGTAGATTACAGAATAGCCTAGGGTCTCAGGAAACCTAGATACTAGTTTCTTGCATGTGGTAGTTGTTAGAGGAATCAACCTAATTCAAAAATTCATATCTTCATATTAAAATTGCTTATAAGATTTAAATTAAGAGGAAGATATTAGGAGAAAAATCACTAAATGCAGATTGACTTCCTTAACTATGAAATTATTATCAGTTCATTGATACAAGTACTTTAACCTTTGCTCATTGTCAAATATTAAAAACTTTAATGGATAACACTAAAATATGAACACAAATAAGAAGCAAATATGCCCAATGTAGGAATGTTCAGTGATTATAAATAGTTGCATTTGGCAACTAAATTCTATATGCTGATAATTATATCACTTTGGATCGATAGCAGATAAATACCACATAATATTAATACATCAATAAGTAAAGATGATTCCTTCATGGACTTTTAAAAGTCTTTCTGCAGTTTTTCAATTGGCAATAATTCTGATTGCTGTATTTCTCTTTCCTAGGTCTCTCCAAGCATCATAAGTGAAAGCAAGTAATACTTCATTTTTCTAACACATTAAAATTGTATAACCATTCTTCAGAGTTGATGCTGACCTATTTTCAGATGTCCCCTCTTTTCCCAGTTAGAGTTTCACATGTTTAGGCTGTACCATTTTCACTTGACAGTAATGTTTACCCCACCACCCATCCCCCAAACAAAACATGAATATGCATGCAAAGACTGTACTTGGCTTAATTTGTGGTTTTAACCCATACATTTTTAATTTCAGGGAAACATCTGTGCCACTAATCACTGCTACTTTCATTTCAACAGACAAGGCATTGAAATACTCATTAGAATAAGAAGATACTGTGGACTACCAGTGCATATCAAAGGGAAGAACAAAGAACATCAGATTACATTGGAAATGTGGCTAGGGATATTTAGGCAGAATACATTTTGATAGGCTAATTATTAGGTGGGGTACAATACAATGTAGAAGTCTTAACAAGTGCTTGTATGGTTTCCTTTCCACAACAGAGATTGTGTTTTGGAGAATAAATAATAAAGATTTCTTTTAGCAATTTCCAAAGTCACTTGCTTCAAGCTCCATTGTAAGAGGATTTTAAAAGTTTCAATCTGTAGTGCATTACATATATTTAATTTCAAGTGGATAATTTTTGAGCCTGAAAGTCATACCTGACTTGGTGGTTTCTTCTTCACCCCATACAGTGAAAATCAATAGATTGATGTTGTGAGACTGCTACCTGGGGTGATCTGAAATGAAAAAGACATTTTGAAATTAGGGAAAGAAACTTGCAAACTTTTATACTGGTAGTACCATAATAGGATGTTTTTCAGTCAATCAACAGCATATCCTGTGTATCTGTATATCATGACATTTCATGCTGACTCAAGAAGCACAAAAAAGAAATCCAGTTCATAAGCAAACTATAGTTTTGAAATAATAGATTCTAAATGAAATGCAATATGAGATTTAGTCTTTTGTATGGGTGACTGGTTTACCAATTGTTTGGAAAAGAAAATACATGAAATGTCATTAATTACTCTACATTAAATAAATATTTCTAATATGTCTGAAAATAATTTTAGAATGGGAAGTCTAAGAAAAACATGAAATTTGAATAGGGCATAAAATAAGGTTTCACAGAAATGCAGTTTGTGGAGGGGCTGTAGAAATAGCCTCTTACAGACCTTAAACTATATTTCTAGAGAGCAGCTGGCCCATGGAGAACATAGTAAATTTTATTATGTACACACATATTATTAAACATGTTCATAAACATGCATGTTTGTTATTATGCATACACAAATTACATATGCACATGCCACTTGTTATATACTGTTGCATATTATAGCTATGATGCGTAAGGATCGTGCAGATCTTAATCATTTAACGTAACCAAAAACTGTATTCAAATGAGAATTTTTCTGTATTACATCAGAAAGGCTTGCCTTACATTGGTAAGTAGTCAGCACTTTTACATTTATTGAAACTAGAACTGTGGAGGCAAATGGGGCTCTATCATCCCAGATACCAACACTTTCATTGAAAGTGTCCTACAAGACTCCCTGTCCTGACCACCTGGCCTAATAATATATAGAAAGAATATCAAACAGCTAAGGGACAATTTGCACTCTGAAAATGTCTAGAACATAAATATTTTTATCAGAATTAATATTGTTTAAAATTAAATTAAAATTGGTATAAAAACGCCTAAAGTAAAATTGAGGTGCTAGAAGCTCACTTGTGGCAGAATCACTCTGTTGTACCTGAGAATCCATCAATCAGGAAAGGCAACATGAATGTTACCATAGGGTTTCCCTGTCATTATGGTGCAAGCAGACGATATTAATATTTTCTTACTCTCCCAATAACTTCCACTAGATGTTATAAATATCTGACTTGATGATGTTTTACCATCTATCTCCTGTGACTATCATAGTTTCTATTGCAAAGTGGTGTGTGCCTACAACACAAGGAGCTTTGCTATATCTTTATGGTGACAAAGACAGTTACAGTATTCTCTGTTCACATCTACCATGGGAGAATTTTCATACTAGTATTTAATAAGCTCATCAAAAAATAATCATATGACTATAGGATAAAGTATAAATTTTATAAACTTTTCGTTATTCGATTGTTTGTGAATGTCCATACTAAATAAATGTCTGTGAATGTGGCCAATTTTGATTTGGAGCTTGTATTATTATTATTATTATTATTATTATTATTATTATTATTATTATTATTAT
>JADRCD010213884.1:14559-26214 GCA_019843815.1 Montemys delectorum
ATTATTATTATTATTATTATTATTATTATTATTATTATTATTATTATATTTTCTTTATTTACATGTCACATGACTTCTCCTTTCCCAGTTTCCCCTCCAAAAGAAAAAAAAAAAAACAAAAACCAACAAGAACAAACCCCTGTTCCCTCCTCCCTCCCCCTGCTCGCCACCCTACACTCTCCTGCTTATTGACCCTGGCATTCCCCTACACTGGGGCACAGAACCTTCACAGGGCCAAGGGCCTCTCCTCCCATTGATGACCAACTTGGCCATCCTCTACTCTACACATGCTACCAGAGCCATCAGTCCCACCATGTATACTCCTTGGTTGGTGGTTTAGCCCCAGGGAGCTCTAAGGGTACTAGTTAGTTCATATTATTGTTAGACCTAAGGGGCTGCAAACACTTCAGCTCCTTAGGTCCTTTCTTTAACTCCTTCATTGGGGACCCTGTACTCATTTCAATGGATGGCTGTGAGCCTCTACTTCTGTATTAGACAGGTACTGTCAGAGCCTCTCAGGAGATAGCTATATCAGGCTGGAGTGCCCTTCCTTCAATCTCTGCTCCATAGTTAGTCTCTGCAACTCCTTCCATGGGTATTTTGCTCCCCCTTTTAAGAAGGAATGAAGTGTCCACATTTTGGTCTTCCTTCTTCTTGTGTTTCTTGTGGTTTGTGGATTGTACTTCGAGTATTCCGATCTTCTGGGCTAATAATCACTTATCAGAAGAGAGTACATACCATGTGTGTTCTTTTGTGATTGGGTTACCTCACTCAGGATGATACTCTCCAGATCCATCCATTTCCCTAAGAATTTCATAAATTCAATGTTTTTAATAGCTAAGTAGTACTCCTGTCAATAGGACAAAACAGCAACCAACAAATTGGGAAAAGATCTTTACCAATCCTATATCTGATAGAGGGCTAATATCCAATGTATACAAAGAACTCAAGAAATTAGACTCCAGAGAACCAAATAACCCTATTAAAAACGGGGTACAGAGCTAAAAATTCCTCAACTGAGGAATACTGAGTGGCTGAGAAGCACCTAAAGAAGTATTCAACATCCTTAGTCATCAGGGAAATGCAAATCAAAACAACCCTGAGATTCCACCTCACACCAGTCAGAATGACTAGGATAAATAACTCAGGTGACAGCAGATGCTGGAGAGGTTGTGGAGACAGAGGAACACTCCATTGCTGGTGGGATTGCAAGCTGGTACAACCACTCTAGAAATCAGTTTGGTGGTTCCTCCTGAAATTGGACATAATTCTACCAGAGGACCCAGCTATACCACTCCTGGGCATATACCCAGAAGATGCTCTAACATGTAATAAGGACACATGTTCCACCAAGTTTATAGCAGTCTTATTTATAATAGCCAGAAATTGGAAACAACCCAGATGTCCCTTAACAGAGGAATGGATACAGAAATTGTGGTATACCTACACAATGGGGTTTTTACTTTATTAGAAATTAATATCAACTTTCTATCTCCATCTAAACCTAGGAGGGAAGGCAGATCCACAACCCTCTCTGCCCCTTTGCCACAAGCAGAAAGCTTGTCTCCAGGGAGTACTCTGTCCCAGGGACTCACTACCTTCTCTCCTGTGACTTTCTAAGGTGGGACCAGCCAGGAGGCACAAGCCTCATAAGTTGCAGAGCAGCTGGGACAGGATCCTTTCTACCTCCATCTACACCTAGGAGGGACAGCTGATACACAGCCCTCTCTGCCCCTTCCCTGCTTAACAACACTCTACTCAATGATAACATGGGCAAGGAAGAAAGAAAGAAAGAAATTAAAGACTTTCTTGAGTTTAATGAAAGTGAAGCCACAACATTTCCAAACTTATGGAACACAATGAAAGCAATCATAATAGGAAAACTCATAACTTTAAGTGCCTCCAAAAAGAAACTGGAGAGAGTATACACCAGCAATTTGACAGCACATCTGAAATCTCTAGAACAAAAAGAAGAAAATTCACCCAAGAGGAGTCAAAGGCAGGAAATAATCAAACTCAGGGCTGAAATCAACCAAATGGAAACAATTATACAAAAATTCAAACAAACCAGGAGCTGGTCCTTTGAGAAAATCAAGCAAATAGATAAACCCTTAGCCAGATCAACTAGAGGGCACAGAGACAGTATCATAATTAACATGATCAGAAATGAAAAGAGAGACATAACAACAGACACTGAGGAAATCCAAAATATTATGAGATCCTACTACAAAAGCCTATACTCAACAAAACTGGAAAACCTGGATGAAATGAACAATTTTCTAGACAGTTACCAGGTACCACAGTTAATTCAAGATCAGATAAACGATCTAAACAGTCCCATATCTGCTAATGAAATAGAAACAGTCATTAATAGTCTCCCAACCAAAAAAAGCCCAGGACCAGCTGAGTTTAGTGCAGAGTTTTATCAGACCTTGAAAGAAGACCTAGTACCAATACTCCTCAAACTATTCCACAAAATAGAAATAGAAAGTACTCTACCCAATTTGTTCTATGATGCCACAATTACCTTTATACCTAAACCACACAATGACCTAACAAAGAAAGAAAACTTGAGACCAATTTCCCTTACGAATATCAATGCAAAAATTACACAATAAAATTATTGCGAACTGAATCCAAGAACACATCAAAATGATCATACATCATGATCAAGAAGGCTTCATCCCCCAAATATGCAAGGATGGTTTAATATATGGAAATACATCTATATAATTCACTATCTAAACAAATTCGAAGAAGAAAATCACATGATCATCTCATTAGATGCTGAGAAAGCATTTGACAAAATCCAACATCCCTTCTTGATAAAAGTCTTGGAAAGATCAGGAATTCAAGGCCCATACTTAAACACAGTAAAAGCAATATACAGCAAACCAGTAGCCAGCATCAAACTAAATGGAGAGAACCTTGAAGCAATCCCACTAAAATCAGAGACAAAACAAGGCTGCCCACTCTCTCCTTACCTATTCAATATTGTACTTGAAGTCCTAGCCAGAGCAATTAGACCACAGAAAGAGATCAAAGGGATACAAATTGGAAAGGAAGAAGCCAAATTATCACTATTTGTTGATGATATGATAGTATACTTAAGTGACCCAAAACTTTCCACCTGAGAGCTCCTAAACCTGATAAACAACTTCAGCAATGTAGCTCAATATAAAATTATCTCTAGTAAATCATTCTGAGAAAAGAATTGGGGAAACAACACCCTTCACAATAGTCACAAACAAAAATATAAAATGCCTTGGTGTGACTCTAACTAAGCAATAAAAGATCTGTATGACAAGAACATCAAGTCTTTGAAGAAAGAAATCGAACAAAGTCTCAGAAGATGGAAAGATCTCCCATGCTCGTAGATTGGCAGGATTAATATAGTAAAAATGTTCATCTTGCCAAAAGCAATCTACAGATTCAACGCAATCCCTATCAAAATTTCAACACAATTCTTCACAGACTTAGAAAGAGCAATTTGCAAATTCATCTGGAATGACAAAAAACCTAGGATATCAAAAACTATTCTCAACAATAGAAGAACCTCTGGTGGAATCACCATCCCAGACCTTAAGCTGCACAATAAAGCAATTGTGACAAAAATTGCATAGTATTGGTACAGTGACAGGAAGGTGGATCAATGGAATAGAATTGAAGACCCAGAAATGAACCCACAAACCTATGGTCACTTGATCTGTGACATAGGTGCTAAAACATTCCAGTGGAAAAAAAGATAGCATTTTCAATAAATTGTGCTGGCTCAACTGGTGGTTAGCATGTACAAGAAGGCAAATTGATCCATTCCTATCTCCTTGTGCAAAGGTCAAGTCCTACTGGATCAAGGACCTCCACATAAAACCAGATACACTGAAACTAATAGAAAAGAAAATGGGGAAGAGCCTCAAACACAGGGGCCTAGGGAAAAAGTTCCTGAACAGAACACCAATTGCTTATGCTCTAAATCAAGAATTGACAAATGGGACATCATAAAATTACAAAGCTTCTGTAAGGCAAAAGACACTGTCAATAGGGCAAAACAGCAACCAACAACAACAAAAAAATCTTTACCAATCCTATATCTGATAAAGGGCTAATATCCAATATATACAAAAAACTAAAGAAGTTAGACTCCAGAGAACCAAATAACCCTATTAAAAAATGGAGTACAGAGCTAAACAAAGAATTCTCAACTGAGGAATACTGAATGACTGAGAAGCACCTAAAGAAATGTTCAATCTCCTTAGTCATCAGGGAAATGCAAATCAAAACAACCCTGAGATTCCACCTCACACCAGTCAGAATGACTAGGATAAATAACTCAGGTGACAGCAGATGCTGGCGAGGTTGTGGAGAAAGAGGAAAACTCCTTCATTGCTGGTGTGATTGCAAGCTGGTACAACCACTCTGGAAATCAGTTTGGCGGTTCCTCCGGAAATTGAAAATTGTACTACCTGAGTATCCTGCTATACCACTCCTGGGCATGTGCCCAGAAGATGCTCCAACATAAAATAAGGACACATGCCCCAACATGTTCATAGCAGCCTTATTTATAATAGCCAGAAACTGGAAACAATACAGATATCCCTCAACAGAGGAATAGATACAGAAAATGTGGTAAGTCTACATAATGGAGTACTACTCAGTATTAAAAACAATGAATTTATGAAATTCTTAGGAAAATGGATATATCTGGAGAATATCATCCTGAGTGAGGTAACCCAATCACAAAAGAACATTCATGGTATGCACTCTCTGATAAGTGGATATTAGCTCAGAAAGTCAGAATACACAAAGTACAATCCAGGACCCACAAGAAACTCAAGAAGAAAGAGGACCAAAGTGTGGATACTTTGTTCCTTCTTAAAAGGGGGAACAAAATACCCATGGAAGGTGTTTCAGAGACAAACTATGGAGCAGAGATTGAAGGAAGGACAATCCAGAGACTGCTACACCTGAGAATCCTTTCCATATTCAATAATCAAATCCAGATACTATTGTGGATGCCAGCAAGAACTGGCTGACAGGACCCTGATATAGTTGTGTCCTGAGAGACTTTGACAGTACCCAGCTAATACAGAAGTAGAGGCTCATAGCCATCTATTAGACTTAGCACAGGGTCACCAATGAAGGAGCTAGAGAAAGGGCCCAAGCAGCTTAAGGGTTTTTTTTTTTTTTTTACCCTCTTAGGACTAACAACAATATTAACTAACTAGTACCTTCAGAGCTCCCAGGAACTAAACCACCAACCAAAGAGTACACATGGTAGGACTCATGGCTCCAGCAGCATATGTATAGCAGAGGATGGCGTAGTCAATCATCAAGGGCAGGAGGGGCCCTTGGCCCTGTGAAGGTTCTATGCCCCCGTGTAGGGGAATGCCAGGGCCAGGATGCAGGAGGTGGTGGTTTTGTGAGCAGGGGGAGGGGAGGGAACAGGGTTTTTTTTCTGGTTTTTATTTTATTTTATTTTATTTTATTTTATTTTATTTTCCTCCTAAGGGGAAACTGGGAAAGGAAATATCATATGACCTGTAAATAAAGTAAATATTTAATAAAAAAATAACCCACTTAACATAGTAATGGCACAAACTATTATCTTTCTTGAAGAGAAAACATTGATGATTTACCATCAAATTCTGAGACTATAGAATATTTTAAGTATGAATGGTTGCTAATAGTAATGAAGAAATTGGGTTTTCCCACAAAATAAAAATTATGTAGTATGTTGTATATAGAGAATTAAAAATGGCTGTCTACACTACTTGTTTTACTATGGTTTACAGCACATATGATTTATACTGTTTGATTAAACATACTGTTTCATATGTGATATGTTAAAGAAAAGAAATTAATATCAAAATTCAAAATGTAGTTTCCTCTCTTCTGAATTCATTGGCAGCTTACCTGATCAATCAGAAAATAATCTATGCATTCGGTTTAATTCAACTATCATAGATTTCTTTGCTTCTGTGTCTAACTAGATTCAGCTCTCCTCATCTCTATATCTCCTGCACTGATTCCTCACCTTTAAGAGATTCTTACAAGACAATCATTTCAACCCTCAAACTGTCATTAAATCCATTTTGTATAATACATTCTGAGATTTGCACACTTGAGCAGGAAAACATCATTTAAAACTTACATTATGTTTTCAAGTTTATATTCTAATATATTAACCCAATATATTCTAGTAGCTCAAGTCTAATTAGCATAATATAGTCTAATAAATTAGACTGAAAAGTAATTTAGATTCTGTAGAATTTGTGTGAATTAAAATAATGAAAAAGGAACAACAGTATGGCTACCTATGTATTTGGGGAGTTGGTTTCATCCCCTGAGTTTTGGCCTTGTGAGTACATTGGAAAAGCTGGAGAGAGGGTTCAGTGGAAAGAATTCCTGCCAGGGAATCTTGAGGAGTTGACTTTTTTGATCACAGAATCCATATAAAATATCTGGTGTGAAGGTGAACACACATGTGATCCCAGCTAAATGGTAGTGGCATGGGAGAATCAAGTCACCAGAGCTTGCTGGCAGCCAACAAGTTTCCAGGTTCAGTGAAAGACTCTAGCACAAATTAATAAGGTAGAAAATTGTAGAAAAGGACATTCTATACTCCCACCCTGGGATCCTCATCACCCAGGTGTTTAGAGGACTACCTGGCATAGGGCAATGTGGTAAATGATTACAATGGGAGAGGTTGGTATTTTTCCTAAATATTTTGAGTAGTGTATATGCATTCAATCCTTCACTCAACTGCTGAATTTTTATGCTTATTATTTGTTATTCGACAAAGGTGTGATAGAAACAAGAATGATAGCACCCCTGGCATGTTCTAACTCTGGTAGTCAAAGGGCATATACATGACACATTGAAAAATTTCCTAAAATGTCTGTGAAATTAATGAGTTGTGTTTAGCTTTAAGAAACCTATAAACAAAGGTATGTTTCTGTCTTAAAAATATTCTATTTTAATACTTCTATTTGAATAGCAACTTGAAGCAGGGTAATGGTAATTTCCAACGCATCTAAGCATTCTACAGATATCAAAGTATCTTGAGCATTACTCATGATTTGGGCCAAAGAAATCAATTTTATAAAAGCCAATCCAGCTGGGCTGTGGTGGCGCATGCCTTTAATCCCAGCACTTGGGAGGCAGAGGCAAGCGGATTTTGCCAGCCTGGTCTACAGAGTGAATTCCAGGACAGCCAGGGCTACACAGAGAAACCCTGTCTCGAAAAACCAAAACAAACAAACAAAAAAAGCCAATCCAAAGTTATAGTAGCTAGTGAAGATCAATAAAATATGAAACACTGAATTAGCAATAGTTTCTGGTACCTAGTGGATACTTAGAGGAATTAGCAAGTGAAAAATGCCAAAACTGAGCTACACTAAGGTATTTGTATATGTATGTGTATAACTAAGAAATTAAGCATGATCATTAAATTATTTAAAATAATCTTCATTTAATATTAATTATACATTATGTTCATAATTGGATGAAATCATGTTTTCAGTAGATCTCAATATAGAAATAGAAATTCTTCTCTCTTCTCTTGCCTCAGTATAATTCTTCAATTTTTGTAATTAAAACTATCTGACCAAATTGTTTTTCATAGAGGAAATAATAACTTGAAGGTAACAGTGTACTATGAAAGGGAAGAATACAGGAGTGAGAAATGGAAATAAGGGAACTATGAAAGAGATAAATTTTCCTACAAATTTCCAAATGTTCAGTGCATGTAGAATCAAGTCACCAGCGATAGGGTGACTTGCATCTTTGCGAAATTGTTAAGTTTCAGGTGGGATTGACACAGTGAGGGCACTTACAATCTCCATGACAACTAGTATACAGTTTAAGAAGGGGTTTTCAGGGACTGGGAAAATGGTTCCATGGTTAAGAACACTAGATGCTCTTCCAGAGGGCATAGATTCTGCCCAACAGCCACTTGGTGTCTCACACTGTCTGTCTCTCTACTTGCAGGGAATTTTATACCCTCTTTCACCAGCTCAGGCACATGGTACGCAGACATGCATGTAGATAAAACACCAATACAGACTTTCACAAATGAAGGGCTTTTAAATTTTCTGTGCTGTGAAATCTGGAAAGATCTTGGAGAATATTTCAGAAAACATGAAGGATCTCATTGAACATTTTAAAAAACAAAGGCCACAGTGAGTTCTGGCATATGGTGTATGCACCAGTGGGTAAAGTGTAAAGACCTAAGTTCATGTCCGCAGAACTCAGGGAAAGGTGGATGGGACAGCATGGATTAGTAATCCAAGTGTTCCTGTGGTCAGGTGAGAAGCAAATAGAGGGGACACCTCAATGCTCCAAGTCCGTTTTTCATGATGCACACAGAGACTATAAATGAGACACTGTCTAAAAAATGATAAAAGTTGAGAGAGGCACAAAGACAGAGAGACTTAACAAGTTGCCTGATGTCATTATTCAAACTGTTTTAAATACCTTAATTCCAATAGGTGAGGTCAAATGATAGTGACCTTTCTTCCTATCCACTTAGGTGACCCAGTCCCTGGAACCTATGAATGTAATGTTTCCCATTCTGAGTGAGATAACCCAGTCACAAAAGAATACACATGGTAGGTACTCGCTGATAAGTGGATATTAGTCAAAGGGAAGCTTGGAACACCCAAGGTAAAAATCACAGACCTTATGAAACCCAAGAAAAATGAAGATTATACCAAAGAATGAATGTTACAGTCCTCCTCAGAAGGGGGGAGAAAATAATATCTGGAAAGTAGAGGGAAAGAGGGATCCTAGAGGGAGAGAGAGGGGAGAGGGAAAAAGGGAGGTGGCAATTCAGATATGAGAGGAGATAGAGGAGAAGTACAGAAGACCAGGAATTTGAAGGTAGGTGTGTAGCAGTGGGGGAAGGAGAACTGGTGGTAGCCACTAGAAAGTCCCAGATGCCAGGACCCAACAGGTTCCCAGGACTTTATGAAGGGTCTCCCCTTCGTAAAGAGCCTGTATACACCATATCCAGTGGGTATACACGTCCCCCCGGCTGAGAGATGGGGCCAACAACCCACCTCAAAAATATTAACCCAGAATTCCTCCGGTCAAAAAGAAATGCAGGGACAAAGATTGGAGCAGAGACTGAAGGAAAGGCCATCCAGAAACTGCCTGCCCCACCAAGGGATCCATCCCATCTGCAGACACCAAACCCAGGCACTACTGCTGTTGCCAAGAAGTGTTTACTGACAGGAGCCTGGTATAGCTGTCCCAGAGAGACTCTGCCAGAGCCTGACCAATATAGATGTGAATGTACACAGCCAGAAATTGGGCTGAGCTCAGGGATCACAATGGAAAATTTAGGGCAAGGACTGTAGGAGCTGAAGGGGTTTGCAACCCCATAGGAAGAACAACATTATCAACCAACCAGACCACCAAAGCTTCCAGGGACTAAACCACTCACCAAAGAGTACACATGTGGGGACCCATGGCTCTAGCCGAATATGTAGCAGAGGATGGCTTAGGGGGCGTCACTGGGAAGGGAGGCCCTTTCTCCTGTGGAGGCTTCCAGAATACTAGCACACTGAGGCAGGAGTGGGTAGGTGGGTGGGTGAACACTCATATAGAGGGAGATGGAGGGGAGAGGGGATAGGGGGCTTGTGGAGGGAAAACTGGGAAGGGGTATTACATTTGAAATGTAAAGAAATAAAGTTACTAATAAAAAACCACAGTAAGAGCTTGGAAATTGTGTATATGTTAAATATGTTGAGATGGAGGAGAGAACTATTATCAAGATTATCTGGGCAGGTGAAAATATATTCCAAAGATATATTTAATTCAAAGATGGAGTTAAGAGCCAAAGTGCCCAGACACAATTGGAAGATGCCAGGCTGCAGGTTTAAGGGGAAAGAATGGAGCTGTGACTAAATGAGACTCTGGAAAAGACAGAGAAATGACTCCTTCACCAAGGCCTACTTAGAAATGAAGTCTTTTAGTAGGGTTATTTGGTTCTCTGGAGTCTAACTTCTTGAGTTCTTTGTATATATGGATATTAGCCCTCTATCAGATACAGGATTGGTAAAGTTCTTTCCCCACTTTGTTGGTTGCTGTTTTGTCCTATTGACAGAGTCTTTTGCCTTAGAGAAGCTTTGCAATTTTATGAAGTCCCATTTGTCGATTCTTGATCTTAGAACGCAAGCTATTGGTGTTCTGTTCAGGAAAATTTCCCCTGTGCCTATGTGCTTGAGGCTTTTCCCCACTTTCTTTTCTATTAGTTTCAGTGTATCTGTTTGATGTGGAGGTCCTTGATCCACTTGGACTTGAGGCTCTGACAGTACCCCACTAATACAGATGTAGAGGCTCACAGCCATCCATTGGACTGAGTACAGGGTCTCCAATGAAGGAGCTAGAGAAAGGGCCCAAGGAGCTGAAGGGTTTGGAGCCCCTTAGGACGAACAACAATATGAACTAACTAGTATCCATAGAACTCCCAGGGACTAAAACTCCAACCAAAGAGTAGACATGGGGGGACTCATGGCTCCAGCAGCATATGTATAGCAGAAGATGGCCAAGTCAGTCATCAATGGGAGGGGAGGACCTTGGCCCTGTGAAGGTTCTATGCCTCAGTGTAGGGGAATGCCAGGGCCAGTAAGTAGGAGAGGATGGGGTAGTGAGCAGGGGGAGGGAGGAGGGAAAAGGGGATTGTTTTAGTATTTTTTTTTGGAGGGGAACCTGGGAAAGGAGATATTGTAAATAAAGAAAACATCTAAAAAATAAAATAAACCAATACTTAAAAAAAAGTAAACAAAGAACACAGGATTACTTCAAAACACTTGAGACACATTGATAAAATAAAACTTAATTATAATCACACACACACGAAAAAGAGAAATGAAGTCTTGCTTGAACTGATTAGTCTCATCAAGACCTTCCTTATACTAAGATACTTAACAGGTGGTTAGCTACCTATTTCTGGTTGCACCTCTCAGAGGACAGCTATGTTAGGTTCCTGTCTGTACGTACACCTGTCTGTATGACACATCAGTAATAGTGTCAGGCCTTGGAGTCTCCCAAGCCTGGCAGAGGTGGGCATCCTATTGGAGACAGGGGAAGAGGAATATGATGAGGAACTGTGGGAGGGCAGATGGGAAGGGAGGCAATGACTGGATTGTAAAACATAAAAGTAGCTGGGCAGGGGTGGTGCACGCCTTTAATCCCAGCACTTGGGAGGCAGAGGCAGGCAGATTTCTGAGTTCGAGGCCAGCCTGGTCTACTGAGTGAGTTCCAGGACAGCCAGGGCTATACAGAGAAATCCTGTCTTGAAAAAAACAAAAAAACCAAACAAACAAAAGTAAAAGAAAGAAAAAAAAAGGACAAAAAAAAAAAAAAAAACGAAAACAAAAACAAAAAAACCATGAAAGTAATAATAATAAAAAGACACACATTTCTGTTAATTTGTTGCAAAAACAGTGAAAACCTGACAAAGATTCTTGTGGTAGCAAGAATCCTCTTGATTGAAATTGAAACTATGCACACATTTTCAACAGATGTTTAAATAACAAGAAAAGCATCACAGGAATAATTTGTGTGGAGGATGGAAAAATGGAAGACAAAGATATTAAGCCTTACCCAGAAATTGATGAAAGCTGATGTTATGTGAAATGAGACACTGTC
>JADRCD010213885.1:7642-49289 GCA_019843815.1 Montemys delectorum
ACACAAGTATACACACATACCCACATGTTCACACACACACACATACATACACATACACAAGTATACACACATACCCACATGTTCACACACACATACACACACACACAAGTATACACACACACCCACATGCTCGCACACACACACATGAGTATTCACACATGCCCACATGCTCACACAGACATACCCGACTTAGACTCATAAACATCCTCACACATGACTAGAACAGATGCATGTACACATTGGAAGGTCCACATTCATATTCCTGCAAACAATGGCCTCCATGTGCCCAGGGTGAAGGTATACACATCCATGGTTAGTGCTATGAACATATACATGAGTATTCACACGTGCATACACCCAAGGCACATATGCACCAGCACATACAAGCATACACACTTGTGCACACGCAAACTGTCACTGTGGCCTGGCTGTCTGATGAAGAAAACCTTGATACTGGGAACCACTGTTCTGTTGGGGCACAAAGAGTTAGTTGGCCTGATGCAGTGGCCATGTATATTTGAAGCAAATAACATGTTGATTGATGGGTGTATTCTGAGGAAAGGATGCTGAGAGGCAAATTAAAAAGGTACCAGAGATGTGCAGATGGTCCTCTAAGGATGGGAGAATGTGACTGTAAATGGGTCAAAGGCAACAGATAGAACACAAGTTGCTGTTTAGGGAGACATGTGAGCTGGAGATTATTATGGCTAAAGCAGCTCTGGTGGGTACCTTGGAGCTGTGTGGATGGAGGCTTCAGAAGCAATGCATGTGGTGATGGGTAAAGGTTTCAAGGGCACATGCATGTGGTGGTAGTCTAGAGGCCTTGAAGACACATGCAGTGTGGTGATGAACTGGAAACTTCAAGGGCTCAATGCAGTATGGTGACAGACTGAAGGCCTCCAGGACAGAGGATGCTCATTCAGTGGAAGAGGAGGGAGAAAGAAGTGGGCCTGATCCCCTGGTAAGGGTGGGACAATGGGCCTGTCATGGTAACACAGCCAATGTCAGAACCGCTCAACCCTCTGCTGACGGCCTACCCCTACTGCCTTCCTCCCATCATGCTCTGCTGGTGGGTCGTCCACAGACACACTCCCTCCTCTTCACTTTTTCCTCTGCTTGCTTTGCTGCATCTTTCTGTCTGTCCATTGCTCTGAATTGGTCGTCAGGGACAGTGCTAATGCCCACATCTAGGGCATCTCCTAGCTCCCTTCACGTGAGGCTCTTAGGTCGTCTGACTGGATAGCCACTTCCTCCCTTAGGCATCTCTGCCAGTTTCCTGGGCACTGCAAGCTCCAGGTTTTCTTTTCTGTGTGGCCAGTGCTTCTCAATGCTAAGGCTCTGCTGGACTCTGTCCTCAGCCCTCTTGGTTTCATTTTGCTCTTTCCCTCAGCAGCCTCACTGATGCTCACACCACGGATCTTTATTTGTTAATGAACAATCTTCCCTGTCCAGTTTCAGCCCACTCTCCTCCCCAGAGTTCCTTTGGTGAACTTGGCAGCTCCATAGGCATGTCTCATAGCCTCCGTACTTCTGTATCAGTCAGCTTTCTGCTGTTACAGTGAAATGCCAGGAGCTTGACACTGTATATCTACTCTACAGTTTTGGAGGCTGAGACTCCAAATAACAGGGAGTTAGACAGCTCTGCCCTGGATCTCCTTGCTGCATCACAAACATGGGGAAAGTTCCACAGTAGGAACAGCTAGCCACAGCCTGAAGAAATCACCTGGTGAGGCAGGAAGGGGGAGGAGGGGCATCCCAGCTTCTTTTATTCATCACAACCTCTCCCACAGGAGCTAGCCGTGGGTTTGAAGAATGACAGCACTGCCTTCTGAAGGCAGCGTCCCCAGACTTCTACCAGACTCCTCCTCCTCCTCCTCCTCCTCCTCCTCCTCCTCCTCCTCCTCCTCTTCTTCTTCTTCTTCTTCTTCTTCTTCTTCTTCTTCTTCTTCTCCTTCTCCTTCTCCTTCTCCTTCTCCTTCTCCTTCTCCTTCTCCTTCTTCTTTACATTTTTTATTAGATATTTTCTTTACTTACATTTCAAATGTTATCCCCTTTCCTGGTTTCCCTTCTGGAAAAAACCCCTATTCCCTGTCCACCCCTCATCCCTGCTCACCAACCCACCCTCTCCTGCTCCCTGGCCCTAGCATTCCCCTACACTGGGGCATAGAGCCTTCACAAGACCAAAGGGCTCTCCTCTCATTGATGACTAGGCCATCCTCTGCTACATGCAGCTGGAGCCATGAGTCCCACCATGTGTACTCTTTGGTTGGTGGTTTAGTTCCTGGGAGCTCTGAGGGTACTAGTTAGTTCATATTGTTGTTCCTCCTATGGGGTTGCAAACACCTTCAGCTCCTTGGGTCCTTTCTCTAGCTCCTTCATTGGGGACTCTGTGCTCAGTCCAATGGATAGCTGTGAGCCTCCACTTTTATATTAGTCAGGCACTGTCAGAGTCTCTCAGGGGATAGATATATCAGGCTCCTGTCATTCAGCACTTGCTGGCATCCACAATAGTGTCTGGGTTTGGTGATTGTATATGGGAAGGATTCTCAGGTAGGGCAGTCTTTGGATTGTCCTTCCTTCAGTCTCTGCTCTACACTTTGTCTCTGCAACTCCTTCCATGGATATTTTGTTCTCCCTTCTAAGAAGTAAAGTAGCTGGATATAAAATTAATTCAAGCAAATCAATGGCCTTCCTCTACACAAAGGATAATCAGGCTAAGAAAGAAATTAGGGAAACAACACCCTTCACAATAGTCACAAATAATATAAAATGTCTTGGTGTGACTCTAACTAAGCAAGTGAAAGATCTGTATGACAAGAACTTCAAGTCTCTGAAGAAAAAAATTGAAGAAGCTCTCAGAAAATGGAAAGATCTCCCATGCTCATGGATTGGCAGGATTAATATAGTAAAAATGGCCATCTTGTCAAAAGCAATCTACAGATTCAATGCAATCCCTATCAAAATTCCAACTCAATTCTTTACAGACTTGGAAAGAGCAATTTGCAAATTTATCTGGAATAACAAAAAAAACTAGGATAGCGAAAACTATTCTCAACAATAAAGGAATCTCTGGTGGAATCACCATCCCAGACCTTAAGCTGTACTACAGAGCAATTGTGATAAATAAAACTACATGGTATTGGTTTAGTGACAGACAGGTAGACCAATGAAATAGAATTGAAGACCCAGAAATGAACCCACACACCTATGGTCACTTGATCTTTGACAAAGGGTCTAAAACCATCCAGTGGAAAAAAGACAGCATTTTCAACAAATGGTGCTGGCTCAACTGTAGCCATGCACATGTTAGCATGTAGAATAATGCAAATCAATGCATTCTTATCTCCTTGTAAAAAGCTCAAGTCCAAGTGGATCAAGGACCTCCACATAAAACCAGATACACTGAAACTAATAGAAAAGAAAGTGGGGAAGAGCCTTGAGCACATGGGCACAGGGGAAATTTTCCTGAACAGAACACCAATAGCTTATGCTCTAAGATCAAAAATTGATGAACAAGGCCTCATAAAATTGCAAAGCTTCTGTAAGGCAAAGGACACTGTCAATAAGACAAAATGGCAACCAACAGACTGGGAAAAGATCTTTACCAGACCCCACTTTTTAAAGCTGCCTCCATCTCAACCCCACTGCTCTAGGCACAAAGCTTCTAACTGCTGAATCTCCAGGGACAAACCAGAGTCCCTACGATGCCTGTTATTAAAACCAGACAACAAACAGAAACAAAATAGAAAGTAAAAGCTGTTGCTGAAAAGGTGGAGCGCACCCAGGGGACATCTCCAACACAGTCCATTCCAGTGTCCCTTGAGTCAGTGAGGTGGTCCTAATTTAACACCTCTGTGTCTTGTGGAGAGGAATGTCCTTGCTGACATCTCCCTCACTGCCTGCCCTCCTCTGTGATTGGCCCGTCCCTACAAGCAGTCATGTTTCATGCCCAGGACTACTGACTTCTACCCCATTCTTGCTTTCCTTTCTGTCCCCACTCTAGACCAAGACGCCTTTTCTCAGCTGAGCCATTTCAACAGCCCATTAGAGGGCCCTGCACAGCCGTCATGGTTAGTGACCTCTCAGGGCTTGGGGCAAGACAGTCCAAAGCACCTGGAAGAGATAAAGTATGTAATGCACACTTACGTATGTATGATACATACATACATACACATACACTATGTAATGCACACTTACACACACACACACACACACACACACACACCACACACACTCTCTCTCTCTCTCTCTCTCTCTCTCTCTCTCTCTCTCTCTCTCTCAGGGAGAATACAACAGTGCTAATAATGATTCTGCCAAAAGAGTGAAGGCAGCCTATAGCCCAGTGGTTCTCAGCCTTCCTAATGCCGCAACTCATTAACACAGCTCCTCATGTTGCAGTGACCCCCCCCCACCCAACCACAAAATTATTTTGTTGCTACTTCATGAGTGTAATTATGAGCATTGAATCATAATGTAAATACATGCTATGCAGGATATCTGATATGTGACCCTTAAAGAGACCATGACCCACAGGCTGAGAACTGCTGCTATAAGATGAGGGAATATATGGAAAATCAGAAATGTGAAAAGGGATTATCAGAATGTATCCTAAAACTCAACAACAAAAATCCAATTCAAAAAAAAAGTAAAACACTTGAATAACTGTTTCTCCAAAGCATTTCACAAGTGGACAGCACAGATGCTCACCACCATGAAGGGAAACACGAATAAAAACCAGCTGAGGTGCCATCCTAACCCACTAGAACGGCCGTTATGGTAAAACAGCAATATAAAACAATAGAAGATAACACGTGGTTCTGAGAAGGCAGAGAAATAGGGATATTTGCACTTTGGGTACAGGTGTAAAATTGTGAAAGTGTCATGGAAAAGATCTTGGTAACCGCCAAAAAAACATTAGACATAGAATTGTCACTTAATTATGAATTATGACAGAAGTCCACTTCTGGATATATTCCCAAAGGAATTTTTGGCAAGAGTCAAACGGACACCTGTGCACCTACATTCACAGGGATGCTACTCATGACGGCTAGTGCTCATTGATGGCTGGCTGGAGAAGCAGTGTGGATACACACAAGGTAGGGCACCCCCCCCCCCATTTCGAGACAGGTCTCTCACTGTTTAACCCTACTGCCTGGAACTCACTTTGTAGAACAGACTGGTCTCAAACTCATAGTGTTCCACCTGCTTCTGCCTCCCAGCTGTGGGGATTAAAGGTGTACGCCACCACAGGATGGCAAGAGAGCAGGTACTTCCTAGCGTTCAGTCCCGGATTGTATCTGCAAGACTCAGAAGCACACAACTTGGCCAGTTTGCAGCCTCTCCCTCCCCCTCAACCTCCCTCCTCCCCGAGTCATCCTGTCCTCACTTTGTAGTCCAGCCTTAATGCTCCCATTTCCCTGCACTTGTTTTGCCTGTTCCTTTCTTGCCTCAGCCGGTTTCAGTTGCCCTTCCCCCTGCAGGGAAGGTGCTCGCTCCTCATGGCCCACCAGCCAGCCTCTACCTGTCCACTCTACCTGTCAATCACCCAGTGTCCACTCGGCAGTGTCTTTCCTGGAGTCCCGTTACAAATTAGCTCCCTCTCTACTCTGTCCATTTCCTACAATTTGGAATCCAATAATGATCTGCTTTTTCATTCCATACCAGCCTCCTTCTCTCTTCCATCTCCCACCTTCAGGTCTGCCCCAAAGAAGCTAGAAGATCCTGGGCAGATGTCATACAGACCGTACAAGAACACAAATACCAGCCCAGGCTACTATACCCAGCAAAACTCTCAATTACCATAGATGGAGAAAACAAGATATTTTATGACAAAAATTTATACAATATCTTTCCGCAAATCCAGCCCTACAAAGGATAATAGATGGAAAACATCAACATAAAGAGCAAAACTACACCCTAGAAGAAACAAGAAAGTAATCTTTCAACAAATCAACACAAATCTAATTCCACCTCTTACAACAAAAACAACACGAAGTGACAATTACCTTTTCTTAATATTTTAATATGAAAATTAATATTACCAACATATCCTAAGTGATTGAAATCCAAAAACATGAGGAATTAGAAATTTGTTGATTGTCATCCAATGGTCTCTCTAATTTGGTAATTGGAGAAATAGGTCCAATATTGTACAATCTATATACACTTTCAGCTTGTTTGTGACAGTGTCTTGCTGTGTACAACATAAGGGTCTTGAAATCTTGCTGCTCCTACCTCAGCCTCTCTATTAGTAGTACTGTTTATTTCATGTTATTACACTATACTATGGTTTTCAGAACAGCTTATATATTTCAAAAGTATTTATATACCCAAGGGAGACATAGACAATTAACTTGGGAGGTGGCTTGTAGGAAAGAGAACAACAAAGAGTGAGACTGAATGCTTTGCTTGACATCTGTAGCTCTTGTATCAAGTTTGAAGAAGAGGACTTTACAAGTTACTCTTTCTCTGAGATGAATGCTTTTCCAAATTATCACAGCCAATGAACCAGATTCTTACCCACACCTAATGTCTGTGCCACCCTCCAAGCAGAACCATTGTTCATTGAAACAGTTGGTGAATGATTTTATGGATAGACTATCTTAACACACACACCATTTCTTAAATGAATGTAACCTGTTCTCTGTGGCCTGAGAATAAAGTCACTCACTCAAGTTAAATAGCTTTTTGACCATAGCAGGAAGTATGTATCCAAAAATCATGCCTACAATTCATTCCTTGGTGCAGCAGAACTGTCAACTCTCAGCTTAGCTACGATGGAGATAAAATCCTTCGGTGATTTGAGGGTCATTGAAGTACAGCCTTATTACAATAAAATCCAATGTCTAAAAATTGTTCTTATTTTAGGCTTGTACCACAGAAAGAGCCAAGATTTTAAACTCTACTAAATACAAAACAAACAAACAAAAAGGCTTTATATATTTATGTTCATTTAAGAAAATACTAGTAGTGATGTACTATTTTGAAATATACAGTTAATATGTTTGGAGTTATTTGAAATTTATACTGAGAAAAATGTATGTATTTTCAGTATTGCTGTAGACAAGCATCTACATAACACTGTTAAATTGATTGTTTTATATCAAACAACTTTTATAATACTCATTTTATTGTTATAATATTTTATAAATTTTAAGGAATATGACAAAAAAGATATTGTAGGTATTGAAGAGGGGGACTCTGGTTGGAGTTGGGGTACACAAGGGAAACAAGAATGTGATTTAATTCTATTTACTTAAAATATGTTTTTAAATGTTAACAAATTCAGACAAATTGAAATCATGTAACTTTTTTCATCATAATTCAATAAAAGTTAAAAAAAAAAAAAAGAAGTTTCTTTGAAGGAGTGAATGACTGAAGGATGCCGAGTCACTTATCACGCATGCTTTGTGTGCTAAGGGTATTGACACATTTGCTTTAGCCACAAGGAAAATCAGATGGATGACATAATCAGAGTCTTAACAAACTGTGATATGGTGGTGACTCTGTCTACCATGTCCCCAAATGTGTGCACATACACACAGTTTGCCCTACATTACAACACACACAATCTTCTGGCCATGCACAAGCTGTCTCTCTTTCAAATACATTGTCATAGGCACAAGCATACAAAATATTCCTTAATCAAACACACACACATACACACACTTGCTAATCATACCACACCTGCTAATTACACACACACACAGGTACACCTGCTAATCACATACACACGTACACACCTGCTAATCACACACACACACACACACACACACACACACCACATATGCATACCTGCTAATATTACACATATCTGCTAATCATACACACATATCTGCTAATCACACATGCACACACACAATATACACCTGCTAATATTACACATATCTGCTAATCACACACACACACCTGCTAATCACACACACACACACACAAACACCTGCTAATCACACACACAGCTGTACCTACTAATCACACACACATACACACACACACCTGCTCATCACACATACACACATACACACACATCTGCTAATCATACACACACCACCCATGCCCACATGTATTACTCACCCACACATCATACCACACACATATCACAGAGCACATAGAGACAAAACACTATTCTACAGATGTGATATACACAAAAGTTACACATGTGCATTCCCTCACATTCACACACGTACATATATACATGTTATTTGTAATCCACAAACACCACATATGCTAATCTACATCTGTACATCACAAGCCACATACTCCACACACATGATGTGCACAGACTTGCTTCATCCAATCCATTAAACCACACCACGGGTACTAGACCAGAGACACCAGGCACAACGATCACATCACACATACATCACACATGGAGTTCTCTAGACCCCACAAAGCTTCATGAAACACAGTCTGAAAACTCAGTGCTCTAGACGGAATTACTGCAGTTAATTTTAATGTTTTATTTTCTTCTTTCAAATGGTAAGAACCTTCTTTTACCAGCAATGATGAAAGGTTTGGTGGTTAGTTTCCTCAGGAAGATCTGCTCAGTGTGGAGTCTGTGCTCGGAGCCTTTGTTTCTTTGATGTTAAACAGCAACATCTTCCAGTAATCTCATGGATTACCCAGATCAGAAAACCCTCAGATCATCTCCAGAGATCCACATCATGAGCAAGCACACACTAACACAGCACCATGACAAGTCACAATTAATATTCTAAACAGACAACAGCTCCACAAGGTACAGTGGCAGATGCACAAGGGAGGTAAAAGTAGGAGGATCCGGAGGTCAAGACCAATCTTGCCTGCATAGGCACCTTCTTGGCCAGACTATATGAGACCAGAAATCAAAAGACAAAACAACAACAGAAAAACAGTTTCACCGGCCAGTGTGGGCCAAAGACAAAGATCTGGCTTCGGGCTATGTCGACGCGATTCCAAGCCAGCGCCAAGCTCAGCTGATCTGGAGCAGACGCGTTGGTTCCTGGGAAAGAAAGAAGTGAGAGTATTCCTCGATTGTGTCTGGACCACTTGAGCTTGGCGGGTTCTAGTTTAGGAACTTGGGCTTCCCACTGGGAACTTATTCGGGACTAAGCACCTATCACTTCTTTCTTTCTTGCCCCCAAAGGACCACCTAACCAAAGAATTCTGCATTTAAAAAAAAAAAATGTTTCCTGAGAGAAAGCCAGAGGCAACCTCATCCCAAGCCAACTGGACATGGTTTCCTGGAAGGGATGAAGGAGGAGCCAAGCAATTCATGCCCCTCACCTGAAAAAGGAGAAAAATCTGAAACTATTGGACATTTGCCAGGACGAGCCAAGGACCATAACCCACAGGGCAGCACAGAGCCCAGTGCAGCCTAAAGAAGACGGCAGTGAACTTCCTCTGTCCCCATGACCCCAGGCTAGTTGATAGACAGGGATAGCATGTGCCTCCGGTGGCGATCCTCTGGCACCACAGCTCCTGACTGCAGTCTGTCCTTGGAGGTGGGTTTCTGTGCTCAGGAAGCAGCCTCCCCAGAACAGCTTTGGATGGACTCAGCTCTGAGAGCTTAGTAACATCCGTGAGCATCCATCAACCCCCTATCTCACAACAGCCCTCTCAGAATCTGGTCATTCCACCATTTCATGCCGAGGTCACCCCAGGCAACCTGGCCGGCTCAGGGCTCCTTCACTAAAGGTCCTTAGCAGGGGTGTGGGGATGTAAAGGGGCCCTGTTTGACAAAGCCCTTGCTAGGCAGCTCTAGAAAGACAGAAGTCAGAATCACACTTTCCCAGGAGCTCACCTTTGAGCAAGGCAGTTAAAATTGCCATCTCGACATCTTGCTGACCCTCAGAACCCATCCGAAACACAGTGACCTGGAAACGGGTGGATGGGGGAGAAGACAGCGTCAAGGTGACATCGAAAATGAGAGGAGGATCTGAGCTGTTTTTAAAAAGCTGAACACAAAGACTGGGACAATGAAGCAGACTTGAGAGCCTGTTAAATGTTCACAAGAGTTTTCAATCCCCAGGAGCTTCCACGTTGTTCTTGCTGATAGAATCCTTGCCCGGATTTGGAATTTATTATCCTGCCTTGGGAAGAGGATAAGCACCTCAGGATTACCCAATATTTAAATAGCCATCTGAGCTTATGAACACATACCTAGCCAGAAGGAATAGGTTAACACAAACTTAGAATTTTGAATATGTCATCATCCACAAACGAGGTGTGCCTGTGCCTTATAAGGTTGAAGGAAGTTGAAGGAACAAATGAGAAATGACCTCTGTACTTGCAAAGGGAAGTAAATTTGGCTTTGTGACCAACCACATCTAAAGGTGTTTATGTCTCCCTTCCCCGGGGGACTTTAAATCTGATTCGTGTTTTGAATTTCTGAGTTGAGTGGCCTGATGTGACATCACCTCATGTTCACTAAGGTCTGGAAACACCTGGGACCCTCTGTGGCAGTGGTTTGCAATCTTCCTAATGCTTTGACCCTTTAATACAATTCCTTGTGTTGTGGTGATCCCCAACAATAAAATTATTTTTGTTGCTACTTCATAACTGTAATTTTGCTACTGTTATTTATCATAATAGAAGGTCAACTGAAGTATGCAGATGGTCCATCAAGCAAGTACGACAGAGCTAGACACAGAAAGAGCTCTCTCCTTGGAACTTGTTTGGAAATCAATTCAAGACACTCACGAGTTCTTTCTTCTTCATGCACTCCATGATAATTGCAAACAGCTGATGAGACTGGGACTTGCTGTAATTAAATGTTTTCTGAATGGTAACTAGAAGCTGGTCCCGCAGGGACTCGTTTATGACCCTGTTCAAAGGGGCGAAGAGAGAGAAGGGAGCAAAGGAATTAGGGCAGCTCTCAAGTAAACCAGACAGTTTCGCCCACCCGGTACTTTTGATTTTGGACTGCTAACGGAGATTTGTGTACAAGAGACAAAAAGTCACCCCTATCTAAAAGCAGCATTAAAAATTGGCCTACATTTAGCTCTTTGCAAGACTTAATATTGTAAAATAAAGTTGTAAGAGAGACTTCAGCAGAGAGGATTTCGTCAGGAACATGAGCTCCTGGCCATTCTCATGCTGATCTTGGGAACTCAGGAGAGGAAATCAAGAAAACCCCTTGTAAGTTAGACATTTTGGGGATATCAGAGAGGATCGTGTCAGATGTTTTCCCCAGTCTGGCAAAAAGCCATTAAGAGCTCGCCCTTGTCACACACCACTCCTACCCTCCTTCATCGCAGTATTTGTGTGCGAAGGACAAAATGTCAGAGGCGCGTCCACTGCCGTCACAGACCACCACAGGGACAGGAGGGTCTTCTCTGAGATACTCCAGGACGATAGAAATCACATTAGGGCCACCTTCCACCACAAGGCCCACGACAGGTACACCCTGGCCCAGTCCTGCAACACAATCACACTGCTGTTCACACCAGCAGGAACAGCTTCAATGAAACAACAAAAAAAGTACAAACTTTCTGCCCCAGGGCTCTCCCCGTAGTGGTATTGTTGACCAACACTCCAACTAAGTCAGGCAAAAGGTGACTGTCTTCATTCTTGCATTCAAACTTCATATCATGGCCTCCCCCTGTAAACTCCAAACTTCAGAACTCTTAAACTCCCCCTGACACTCCCATGTGACCCTGGTAAAGAGTCTGACACAGGAACACCAGGCCAGTTTTAAAAGCATTGCTAAGAAGGCTCCTTTTCTACCTTGCCTAGGTGTGAAATGCTGGAGGCTGTCTTCTAAGAATGATCCAGTGTAAGGAGGGCCTGACTGAGCCAGAGGGGAATTCAGCTCAATCCAGGGCCTCTCCTGTGTCAGCAATGCTGGACCATTGATTAAAGCACCATCTCACAGATGGCCAGTTGTAAAAGGAGCAGGGCCTCACTTATCTCAAGAAGAGCAATGGACCTGAAATATAAGAATATATTTGGCTTTTAGATAGTGTTTGGGAAGTCGAAGAGGCACATATGTGTAGTAGTCTGCCCTTGTTGCTGCCTCCAGGGTCTCAAATATGGCAGAAAAGGTTGAGATCTCCCATCCCAAAAACATTTCAGGTATCAGATTTTTGGATTGGAGATGATCATGGGTAAAGGGTATGCAAATGTGCCCAAATTTTATAAATCCAAGACTGAAACCCTTCTGGCCCCGGTATATATCATCTTAGGGATGAAAACACAGAGTACTATTAGCCCACTGCTAACGACTTATTTCCAGAGACTGCTATGATTTAAAATAAATAAATAATAGGGCTCTTCAAGAACACGGTAGGAATAGACACAGTTTTGGCGGTAGATCCAGCAGGGTCGGCTCTGGGAAGCAGGAAGTGATGGGAGAATTCTAGAAGCTGAGATAATACTGGGAGGACAGTGCTGGGGAGGAGCCTTCGTGACAAATGTGCCTACCTCAAAATGTCATCTCTGCCTGGTCAGGACATATTATAGAGTTTGTTCCTTGGTATCTACTGGGGATTGGTTCCAGAGCCTTATAACATCCCCCTGGACACCAAATTCAAGATGCTCAAGTCTCTTATATAAAATGGTGGAGCATCTGCTTATACGTTCTCCTGTATGCCTCAAACCATCTCCAGGGGACTCATAATACCTGGCATGATGCAATGAGATGAAAGTACTTATTAGATCATGTTGTTTAGGGATAATAACCAGGGGAAAAACTGTACACATTAATTAAAGACAGAATTTCTCTCCTGAATGTTTTTCTGTCGTGGCCAGTGACATTCCGGGCTTTGGACCCTGTTAACATGCAGGCTCACTGATTGCTGATCAGGTTTTGCTTGGTTTCTGTAGTTGTGAGCAACATTACAAGAGGCAAGTAGAAGGAAATGTCCTTGACATCACGGTTCTCTAGAGCTTCAGATAAAATCTGCCAGCACAGGTTATAAGAAGCCTTGAGACTATCAATGAGTGAATTCAGTCTCTCTTTTCCTACTCTGTTTTCCCCAGTGGATGCTTAAGGATTTAGAATACTGTTGTTGTCTCCTGCTGGAAGAATTACAGTTGAGTTTATTTCAGCCAGCAAACGTTGAAGATACATGGGCTAAGCCAGCAGTTCTCAACCTGTGGTCTCTACCCCTTTGGAGAGTCACAGATCAGATATCCCACATACCAGATATTTACATTATGGTTCATAACAGTAACAATGCTGCAGTTATGAAGTAGCAACAAAAATAATTTTATGATTGGGGGGTCACCACAACACAAGGGATTATATTAAAGGGTTGGAGCATTAGGAAGGTTAGGAACCACTGGGCTAAACCATGAATAAGAAATAGTGGAAAATGGATCAGGGTGATATGGTCTCTGTCTTTGAAGTTTCCACCCAAGCAAGCTTGAGATTTTACATCATCAGAATCATGGTGACTTCATTTCCAGACGCAGAGTAGAACTTGCTCTTGGCTCAGGGAAGGCTCCTGAAATTCTCTGCAGTAGAGGTGACCACTGAGCCCCCCTTTGCTGTCCTTGCCCCACTCAGAGGCCTAGGCAAAGGATGACAAAGGGAAGCCCACAGGTCACAGGTCCAAGCAGAACTTACAAGTCCAAAAATACTAAATCCTACTGATTTATCTATCAAGATATGATTCTTAGGACTTCCGCACTCATGAACTCACAACGGCTGTGGCTGGCTGCACAGGATCAAGCCAGTCAGAATTCCAGCATGGGGCTGGGAAGGGGTTGACAAGTTGATAGTTCCTGTGAGAAGGGAGTCAGTTTTCTTTAAGCATGTGGCCCTGGTAGGTTGACCACACTACAGTGGATGACCCCACACCTGTGTATGCATGGTCAGCACAACAGGACTCAAGGAGTCATTTTTTTTAAGAGGACATGAATTTAGGGGTGGTTGGAGGGTGAGGGGAGATCTGAGACAAGTAGGGGAGGGATAGAATGAAAATAAATTGTATAAAACTCTCAGAGATAATAGAAATAGTTTAAGCTGATTCTTGGAAATCTATAGCCTTTAGGAGTAGGCACCCCAGTCCTAACCACTTGAGTGATACCACAGTTCCTTACATTCTGACCTTTTCCTAGTTCTAGATTGAGGTGCACTGAGATATTACTGGTGATGATAAGAACGAAATATTCTGTGAGATCATTTCATAATTGTCTGACAAGTTTTGCATGTGGGCATTTCCCAGGAGGTTATGCAAATACCTTTGTTCTAACAAGCTCCGTCCTCTCATCTGGTTGGGAGCCAGTCCTTTCTCTCTAATTTATCCTCAGATTTCCCCCAGCAGTGAGTGTTCCTTCCTCAGGGCTATGCCATCTGGACCAGCAAGCATGGTGTCCATCAGGAACAGATGGCCCTGCCACCAGGTCCAAGGACTTCATCTCACCATATTAGTCCATGTGAGCGACTGAGAGCTACAGAGATATGTAATGACCCTACAACAACACTCATCAGTTCATAATCTGAATCATACCAAGTCTTTGGGAACAAGTTTTTTTTTTTCCTACTAAAACATTAAGGAAAATGACAGCAGTAAGTACATTGAACAAGAACCATGGCAACATGATGGGCAGTGCCATCACCGTGACAGCCATGCCAAACAGTGCAAAGGTAAGTCTCAGACCAACTTGTGAACCTGGGCAAAGAATCCCATGTGTGCTCTGGAGAGGTGATTTGGTAGGTGGCTAGGGTAAAGAATCTGAGCATGGTCCATGGACCTAGCAAGAATCAACACCCTCTGGTAATGTCCTTCTCAGCTGGCTTCTACCCTGGTAGAGTCAGATTGAGCTGTTGCCCATGGCCTCCCAGGACTTACTTGTGTTGATCTTCTGCAGGGATATGTGTTTTTCCAGCTGTCTTCGAAGCTTCACCTCAGCACCATACTTGCCCAGGGTGCCATTGTCAGCCAAGATGAAGTGGGTGTGGGAATTGTTGAGCACGGAGAGCTTGCTCAGAGGGTTGGACATGGTCTGGTAGACTCTTGTTACCTGACAGAAAGCACAATGTGAATCAAAGCTGCAGAACTTAGATATTAAGTGTCTCGGGGAACACAAGAAATGTGTGTACACATAACACATACAGACTTGGTTTTGTTTAGTTTTTAGATACAGGGCTTCTCTGTGTAGACCTCTGTATAGACTGCAGGACTAGCTCTGTAGACCAGGCTGGCTTCAAACTTACAAAGATCCCCCTGCTCCTGCTCCTGCTCCTGCCCCTGCCCCTGCCCCTGCCTCCTCTGCCTCTGCCCCTGCCCCTTCCCCTTCCCCTGCCCTGCCCCTGCCCCTTCCCCTGCCCCTGCCCTGCCTCTGCCTCTGCCCCTGCCTCTGCCCCTGCCCTTGCCCCTGCCTCATGAATGCTGGGACTAAAAGTGTGTGCTACCACTGCCCAGCTACCACATTTAAACTTAAGTGTCACTTCTCTACCCTACACTCTGAAAGCTATTTTCTCAAACAATATATTGAAACAGAAAGAAGCTTATTTGCTTTAGACAGTGGCAATCCAATAATTGAACATGTATTTACTTCAGAGAAATGAAAATTGACAGTAACACAAAATCCTGAGCATGTGTGTGCATGCATGTGTGGTGGCTACACATGCCAGTGGAGATCAGAGGTTATTTTTAAGACAAGGTCCCTCACGAAATATGATGATCTCTATGAGTCCCCAGGACCTCATGCCTTCATGTCCAGCCCCTAGGTTGAAGTCACATGCTACACTCGGATTTGTATGTAAGTATTGTGAATACAAACGCAAGTTCTCATGCTTGCCCAGCAAGCACTTTACCTGCTCACCGAGACACCTTTCTAACCCCCTGAGCACAAATTTTATAGAAACTTTATTTTTAATAGGCCACCTATAAATGGCCTAGACATTTTTCAAGAGATGGTGGTTAAACAGCCTGCAGTGGTCTACCTCCATCACAGAGCACCATTGAGCAGCAAAAGGGAGCCGTGGTAATCTGAGTGCCCCAAAATCACATGGGAAAAACCCATGCTCCTACGGTTGCATACTGTGTGATACCACATTGTGAAAGTAATAAAAAAAATGATAGAGACATGTAACACCATAGTGGTTGTCAGCGTTGAGGAGGAAGGGGAAATGGGAGGGAAGTGGTATAGATATTTAAGGAAAACAGGGGACTTCCTTTGGTTGATGAGATATTTTGATGGTATCAATGTCAGCATCCTGATCACACTATCATTTTGCAAGAACTTTCCACCAGAGGAATGAGTGAAAGGCGCTCTCTGGTATTTCTTATAACAACATACAAATTCAACACAATCTCAAAATACAGACGTCAATTTTTAAAACCTGCCAATGCCTTCAGAGAAAACTTACATCTTTCCCAACCAGGTCTTCCTTATTCTCCACCATGCCCCAGGGAGCGATTCCTATAGCACAGAGCCGGCCTCTGGACTTGGAGGAGTGGTCTTTCAAGGCATCCCCCACATGGCTGACGACACCTGTGAGCAGCCACATGCCATGTTTCAGGCTCTCCTGCGCCACATCACACCACATCAACACGGACGAACTTCAGGGTTGCCTACTCTGAGCCTCCATAATCCCTGTGAGTCAGGGAAGGAACCCGCTCTCTTCATGAAGAGAACACATCCTACAAGTCTGTGCTCATCATAACCACTGATCCTGTGTTAACTCCTGGAGTAGGGAAAATATGAGCAGAGCCCAAAACAGCTGGGCATGGATTTCTATGACCCAAAGCTGGAAGTCACTGAGTCTCACTGGTAGTCCTAACTACATTCCGCTCTCAGTGAGAGCCAGACCACCAGGGATGTTCCTTAATTCATATATGATTCAGTTTGTTCTCCCATAAGGAGTGGAAACAATGCCTATTGGCTCCTGAGAAATGGCACTTCTCCATGGCTGTGCTCAGGAAATGGCACAGACTAGCTGACTCAGAGGTTCACTAGCATACTGCTATGCCCACTGAGGTTTGGACCTCAAATATCTCCCCAGAGTCCTATGTTAGATGCTTGGTGTCTAGCAGGGCCTCATTTGGAGGTGGTGGACACTATAAGAGAAAGGACCCAGAGTGTGGTCTGTGGGTTACTGGGAAGTGCCCTTGAAGAGCTGTCAACTCTTTATCTTGCACTACTATGTACTCCTGCCATGAGATACTGACAAGCCCAGAGCAATGGGCCAACTGACCATAGGCTGAAACATCTAACATGGTGGACCAGAGTAAACCTTTACCCTTTATAAGCTGATTATCGCAGATGTCTGTTACGGTGAAGGAAAACCACCTAACAAAATTATGTTTGCACTATTTAAACAAATCAATCACAATAACAATAAAGCCATGTTGAGTAAATTTTCACTGCTGTTACAGTTAGGATCAGGCTTCCTTGTGTCTAGTCTTCTGGCCGTTCTTACTAGGAGGCCCTCTGCAGTGTCAGGGAGTCCATCTGCGCAGACTCACAGCAAGGGCGGGGCTGCTCTTACCAGTACTCACACCCCCGGTGAAGATCCATGCCCCTGTGGTCATGGCAGCCTTGATCAGACCTTTCCCAAACACCTGCTTCAGCTTGGGCTGCATCTCGAAGCTCTGGAGGCCTCCATGCACAGATATCAAGAGCTTGGGGAGCTCCAGCTGCCAATCCTTCACCATTAGATGGAGCAGGGAATCTGGCTTGGTGTCGTAGGAGACTCGGATGTACTGCAAGAGAATGTGTGGTGCTTAGCGCCTGCGCTTGGCATCATCTCTCTGTCAGAGGGGAGCAGCAATATGACCTATGTCCAAACAAGAACTCCTTCAATGTCTGGAGGCTCTCTGTGTCTTAGGCCCTTTGCATTCATCTACAGCCAAGTGACTAAAGGTAACCTGGGGAAAGATGGTTAGATTTAGCAAAGAAAAATACAGGACACCAGTACTATGATTCAAGTATTCATGTTATCCTGACAGCCACATGATTAAACTCTATCCCAGTGCAGCGGTGGTAAGGGGTAGATAAGGGACTGTGCTCCTGAGGCCCATAAGAGTTTGCTCGTTTCTTATATACATGAGCACACACCAAGAAGATGACACTTATTAAGCAGTGGGAGAAACTAGATCAATTGGGATCTTGATTGTGGGCTTCTTAGCCTTCAGAACCGCTTACAGTACATTTCTGTTTATAAACCACCTCATCTAAAGTGTTGTAGTGCCAACTGACCAGGCAAATGTGCTTGTCTAAATTTGAATTGTAGATGAATATTTAAAATGGTTTAGCATAATATTAAATGCAGGGCATCACATAAGAATTGGTATAGAGTTGTACTAAAAATGATCTCTTCTCTTGTCTGATATTCAAACATATCTGAGTGTCTTGCTCTTTATTTGAACATTTAGCCTTGAAAGAGTCAATTTCAAACTGGCTCAGTTAGAAAAAAGGTCCAGAATGTTGAGCAATGCTATCTCTGAGTGAGGAGGAAAGTGGTCAGGGGCCCTTCTTCTCCTCGGGGTGAAAAAGGCATTAGAGGCCAGAGGCCAGGACCTCTCTCTGCCTTTGTGTGCCCATGCTAGTACATGGGAGCCACCCCAGAGAATGTAGTATTGTGGTATTCAGAACATAACAATTATATTTAAATCATAAGGTTAGATGAATGAAATGAAATTGCAAAAATAGTATTGAGAATCAGCAACAGGTTACAGGCTGGCACCTCCTCCTCTCCAGAAAGGGAGCTAGCAGTCCTATCTACAGCAAACTGAGAGAGACTGTTCTCCTCTTCTTACTGAGAAGGGAAGACACGGGGAAGCTGGCTTCAGAGGAAAATGCTTGCAAGGGTCTCCACACGGACTGAGAAGGATGGCGAGCCCGTGGTTGTTAAGATTGTTTTAAAGAACTTCCTCACCAGTAGGTATGCTGGTTGGGTTTTGGTTTGATTGTTTGCCAACTTGGCACAAGCCAGGGTCATCTGGGAAGAGGAAACTTCAATTGAGAAAATGCTTTTTATCGATCAGACTGGCCCATAGGGCCAGTAGGGCATTTTTCTTGATTCATAATCGATGTGGGAGGGCCCAGCACACTGTGGAGGGTACCACCGCTGGGCAGGTGATCCTGGGATGTTTAAGAAAGCAGGCTGAGAAAGTAATGGAGAGCAAGCTAGTAAGCAGCATTCCTCTGTGGTCTCTGCTTCAGTTTCTGCTTCCAGTCCCCTCAGAGATGACCTATTATATTAACTAGAAACATAAGATGAAATAAGCCCTTTTCTTCTTAAGTTTCTTTTGGTCGCAGTATTTATCATAGCAATATAAAACAAATGGGGGTGGGGCAAAGGAACATATGTGCAAGGCTGGGCTCGGGCATGCTTTGTACATTAGGTTTAAAGTTTGGGGTGCATTCATGAAGGCTGCATGTACTTTTATACAGTGATGTCAAGTTCTGACGAATGGGTAAAATCCATCTACACAGATTCATCTCATGGACTTGCAGTAATGTGCCTACAAAGGTTTAGCTCTAAGCTGGAGAAAGACCCAAGTCTCTGCATCCTAAGGGTCAGGAGACAGGCCCTGGTGAAGGCTGAGTTCCTGGGTACAGTACCCCATCACCCTCTTACCATGGCTTTATTGGAGTAGCCCCCGCCCTGGAATTCGAGAATCCCGTAGGAGTCTGTTGGGTAGCTCTGAGTGTGTTTGCTGACAGACCATTTCCCGGACTGTGCGTCCACCTGCTTGGTGTCCTCTCCTGTTGTGCTGGGCGCCCCACTCGGCAGAGGAGGGATGTGCTGGTTAGTGAGCTGACCACAGCAACATCTGAAAGAAGAGCAAAGCAGGCCATTCAGCAGCGTTTCCTCCCTTCCATTCAACTAGTGAGTGTTGTTAGCCTGAGTGGACAAGCTGGGACCAACCAGGGCCCCAAGAACATCTTAGTCATCAGCTTTATCAGGGACAGAAGTGTCCCCTAAAGTGCCCACTTCCCAAAGAGCAACACATCACTACTTATATGCCAGTCTGCTTGTAACACTTTGGATGGCCGCTCTTTCTTACTGGATGACTGGTTATCTTTTTAACGTCTCAAGAACATGAACAGGAGTTGGGCCCTGTGAGCATTGCTGAACATTTTGTGACCAAGTACAGTCATAGCCTTGTAGCAGACAAGTGACTTTCCGGAATTCTATGGTGCTGCGTGGTTCTTCCAGTTTTTTGTTTGTTTGTTTGTTTGCTTGCTTGTTTGTTTCAGTGAAATCTTTTTTTCTACCTGAAATCTTCACGTGCACCAGCCTTTGTTGTGTGAACCTTGCTCCCCAACCCTGACTGGCTACTAAAGATGCCTAAAGCCTGAGCTGGGCAGAAGAGGGGGGCAGAGTGAAGGTTCCCCTTCTTGGGGTCTGAGGCAGGGAGCAGGAGGGGGAAAAGTGGGAAGAAGAAGTTGCTGTGGGGTAGGTGGATCATGAGCGATGAAGTAGGAGTAGCCCAGGCAGAACATGGCAAGCGATATCATGGGGTTATTGACAGGGAAGTAGACACAATAGCGCAGAGGGTTGCTATCTGCCCAGCTCTAGTGCTTTTAAGTTTATTATAAATATAAAGACTTCTGTGTCTTTTACTTCAGAAACTATAAGGTCTAAGTGGGGTAAAACCCTCAAAATAATATTTACCACAATATTCCTTCTCCCTTCTCTCCTTCCCTCCCTTCTTCTTACAAAAGTTCATGTGAATTTTAGGACTTGGTTCTCAATTTCTATAACCCAGCTATGTGACTTGGGGAATGAGGAGGACAGAGGAGGACAGATTTTTCTCATTGTTTCACAGACCTTTGTCCATCGTGGCAGGGAGGAGGAAAAGGGACCCAGCCAGTCGCCTTTCAGTGGCTGGGATGAAGAAAGAGAAGGCCTGTGACGGAGGGCCTCTTTCTCCCCTAGCTATACAGGGGTTCAGGTGAGGAGAGAGGCCTGCAGGGATAGGTACCGGGGTAGGGTCAGAGAGCTTGAGGACATGAGACACTGGGATTAGGCACCAAGTGAATCTGAAGCACGTGATGCCCAAGCCTCTGTACCCTCCTGTACCAGTAGCTCTGCTCACATGGATTTCAGGGAGAGCCTGTGGGTAAGTCTCCCCCGCCCTTCAGCTCAGCCTCAGCTTTTTCTCTCAGAGGAGAGGTTTCAGCTGAATCCCCTCAGATTTCTCTAGTGTTTGGAAGGCTTCCTGTTTACCCTATAGCATGCATCTCGGATGGGTAAGTGGAAGCGCTGACCATCTTGTGAACAAGGGCCTTAGTCATTTCACTCAGACACTCACATCTTTCCCAGGGATAGAAGTTCCTTTTTGTATAAATAAATTAGGGGATTGGACTGCTGAGGCCCTGGAAGATATCCTGAGACTGTCTAAAGATCTTGCTCCCATCTGGCTGAGAGAGAGAGAGAGAGAGAGAGAGAGAGAGAGAGAGAGAGCGCTTATGAGAGATCTGCAGAGAAAAGTCCTCAGCCAAGGCATTTGCCTCTCAACAGAGGAGCTGATTAGCCCAGGGATTCTGTGTTAATGGCTCACATAGGGATAGAGTCTGGCATGTCCTTGCCTCCTCTCCCACCTCCCACAGACATTAGAAGAATAGTTGCTGAAACATGCCGGACAAGTCCCGACTGGATCTCGCCTCCACAATAGCATCCAAGGTACCTGTTAGGGTCTTTTGTACTGGGAATTACAAAGATGCATTCCCTTTTGCAAAATGTCTTCTCTATCCATGCTTTCTGACCCTGGAAGAGAAAAGAATGAAAATTAGATGCCATAAGCCATCACCACAGTTCATGAGGAAGAAATCAAATGGGCTTCCAAGATGGATCAGGAGGTAAAGGTTTGCCACCATGCCTGATGATCTGAGTTGAATCTCCCTGGAACCCACATACAAGGAGAGAACAGATTCCCGCAAGCTGTCCTCTGCTCTGCTCATGAACCATGACACGTGAACACAATCAATCATCCATCTATCCATCCATCTATCCATCCATCCATCCATCAATCAATGTAATTTTTTTAAAATAATAAGCCATTAATAGGAGGTTTCCTATGCCCCCCAGTGAGTATGTGTATGAGTGCGTGTGTGTGTGTGCGCGCGCGCGCGTGTGTGTGTGTGTGTGTGTGTGTGTGTGTGTGTGTGTGTGTGCGTTCCTTTTTGTCAATACTGGGGATCAAACCTATGCTTACTCAAGGTCTCTCCCGCTGTGCTATGGCCTTGTCCGTGCCTATGATAACTGAATGGTCATTTCAATGAAGGGGTTGCATATGTTTAAGGATCTGTGTTTTGTAAGAGTGGTGGCCTGGTCACAGGTATTTATGGTTCCCATTTGCTGAATTTAATTCACAGGCATCCAGCAGCTGAAGATATTCTGTGTACAAGTTCTGTGCTGGCTGTTGTGGAGACTTTCCAAGGAAAGAGAGCAGGGAAAAAACTGTCCTTCACTCTCTAAAAATAGCAGGTGATGCTTAAGAAAACAGGAGGAGGAGGGGTGGGACAGCATCAGGCTGCCTCCAGGCCACAAGGATTGAGAGAACTTCCTGTAGAGGCTTTACCAGTGTGCACAAGGCAGAGGCCTTTATTCAAGTCATACTGTGCTTGGGAGAACACCCTCGCATGGAGGAGGAGGCTCTGAGCAGTGATTGGCCTGCCTCACACAGCCCCTCTTGTCTCCCAGTGGGAGTTCATAGGTGGAGGCTCAGCAGATCCCTCTGGGAGCAGTTGCTGGCAGGGCCCAAGTGAAAGCCATCCAGGCTAGCTGGAGGAGAGCTAACAGTCTGTCTCTATGAGGAGGCTTCACTCAGTGTGTGTATATGTATGTGTGTGTATCTGTGTGCCTGCATGTGTGCACATGTGTGCTGTATTTGTGCCATTGTTTGCATGTGGACAACTTGAGCATCGTGTATGAGTGTGTTTGCCTATTGATACATGACCGGCGTCTGTGTGCATAGGTATGTGTATTATGGTTTCTGGGGGTATGGTAATGGGGATATATGGATGGTGTGTATGTGTGTGTGTGTGTGTGTGTGTGTGTGTACATTATGTATTAGATGTATAGTATATATTGCTGTATTATGTGGGAAATGCAGTGTGTGTGTGTGTGTGTGTGTGTGTGTGCTGGCTTATATAGTGTCTCTGGGGCGGTAAAGGGTGGATTAGCAAATATTTGCTCCGCATGAGAATCCTAAGTAAAATCTTAGAGCAGCATATCCCCCTGTGGATGGATCCTGACCCCTTTGGGGTTGCATATCAGATATCCTGCATGTCAGATATTCAGTTATGATTCATAACAGTAGCAAAACTACAGTTGTGAAGTAGCAGTGAAATAATTTGATGGTCATCACAACATGAGGAACTGTATTAAAGGGTCGCAGCATTAGGAAGGTTGAGAAAACACTGTCTTAGAGAATCTATTTGAGAGAATAATAGTCTTTGTTACTGGAGACTAGGTACAAGCGGTGTCTAGAGGGACAGGCCTCAGTGAAACCTTATGTCCTCCTCTCCATACCTGGCATTGATGTTGACTTAGGGACTACCTGTCTCTTTAAAGTTGCCTCCCAGGACAGTTACAATGACAACCTAGGGTCACAGAATACCTCTCAAGTCAGTTCGAGCTAAGAACCTTATACCCACCTATTGTTTCACCAGAGCCCTGCCTAGCCCAGAGACATAAACAGGGCTAAGGGGATCCTTCCAAAGAAGCATTTCTGGGCATCTCCACGTCAATAATTGGTCATTCAGTGTCATTTTGTATAAAGGCAATAACAGTAATTAAAAATATCCATACGTGTCTTCAAAAACCAACACTACATGCCTTGGCCTCCAAGTGATCTTGTGGGGATGGTAGTGTGTGTGCTGATTAGCTTTACTGCCAACTTGACACATCCTGGAGTCATTCAGTCAAAAACTAAGCAGATCAGATTAGCTTCTGTGCAAGTCCGTGGGGGCATTGCCTTGATTTCTAACTGATGGAAGAGGCCCACTGGTTTGTATTCAGCTAGCTTCCTTAGATGGTCCAGGACCAGAGTGGACGAGGGCAGTAAGCAAAATTCCTCTACGGGTTCTGTTTCATTCCTACTTGATTTCTTCCTGACTTCCCTCAGTGAAGGCTGACCTAAAGGTGTAAGCCAGATAAGCGTCTCCTCTCCCAAGTTCTTTTGCTCTAAGTGCTTTGTCACAATGTAAAAGGAATCACTACCCTATGTGCCTCTGTGTGTGTGTGTGTGTGTGTGTTTGTGTGTGCACGTGAGCGTATGTGTATATACATGCACATGTATGCACACACCAGAGATCAATCAGTTTCAAAGTCTTGCCTATGGTAGGCAAACACTCAACCACTGAGCTGCAGCCTCATGCATAAATAAGTTAATGGCTGCTGGACAATGGTCCTCAGCCTGTGGGTCTCCTCTATCTCCCCTGTGGCAAACTTCTATCTCCAGAAATATTTACGTTATGATTCATAACAGTAGTAAAATTACAGTTATGAAGTAGCAACGAAAATAATTTTATGTTTGGAGGCCACCCCAACATGAGGAACGTAATTAAAGAGAGCAACGTTAGGAAGGTTGAGAGCCACCAGGCCTTGAACACTATGCTGCTGGCCTTGGAAGTTGGTGCTTCTGTGTTCGTGACAAGAATGCATCCGCTCAGAGGATGCAACACAGGGAAGTGAGTAGACGCTCCATCTAGCCACGCTCCATCTAGCCCAGACCTCACAAGCAGAATGTTAGAGCCCAACTCAACAGCGAAGTTGACAGCCACTGCCTGGGATGGATGCTTCCTCTTTGTGTGACACTTCTCCCCTCCCAGAGAAGCTCACAGAGCATGCTTGTGTTTGATTATGAAAACAAGGTCACAGTGCTTTGGCTGGATGCCACAGAATCTGGAAAATATGCCAAACAAACAAATCCTAAACTCCTGCAGTTAGGCAACTTTTTCAAAGAAATGTAAAGGGAGCCGTTCTGATACTGTCCTCTGTGTATTCTGTGAACAAGTGAATGGCTATGAACAAGTTATGGATAATCAGAGCTGGCCTTTCATTATTAGATAAAGCAGTACAAACATGGGTAATGGGGAAGAGTTGAATGAACTGGACCCAACATGACATTATCAGCATGAAGTAACCGTTTGTGATATGCCGAGTTATATGAGAATGGGTGTGTCATCTTTACACACACAGGGACATGGAACACACATGCGTACATCTATATAGCATCATAGATGTGTTATATATTGCTTAACATTACAAGTTGCCTCAAGACCTAGAGACTTAAAACAACATCTCCCAGCCTGTGGGATCTGGGAAGTGGGTGCATATGTTTGGTGTTTCTGAATCCAGGTTTTTTTCAAAGGGGATTCAGTCAAACTGTAAGTGAGACTGTGGTGTCATCTAAGGAGACAGATCCAGGAGGAACCATTTTCTGACTCACAGAGACTTGGCTCATTCCATCTCTTGCCATGTGAGCCTCTCCAAAGGCCTAAAACATGGCACCTGAACTCATCAGAGTGAGCAAGCACAAGACCTCTATAACCTAGTATCTGTGATCTATCCTTTTAGCTTCCCATAGTCTGCTAATTAGAAGTAAGTCATTCATCTCATTCCACTAGGAGGTGTTCTATAACCATGACCCTGGGAGTCAAGGACCAGTGAACTCATGTGCCTACCACACACAATTCAGTCTTTGTGTATACACAGCATGCTCATTCCTTGAAAGGGCCAACAGCAACAACATTCACACAACCACAACCATAGATACACCTAGTGTTCAAATAATAGTTTTTAAATTCCAGCCTTCCTCCAAATCAGGGTTCATTTAGAAACAACTAAAGTCAGGGCTGGCACCTGTACCTCTATGTGCCAGAAAGTAGGGAAAGGAAATATTTACTTCTAACCTACAACTATGTCAAAAAAAATATAGGAGACCACTCTGAAGGTCTCCCATTGGCTTTATCTGGGATGGAGTGTGAAAAAAGGGGATCACAATATGAAATTACAACCTTCAGCTTGAATGTATAGCCATGCATCCACATCTGTATAGATGCACACATTAAGGAAGTACACAGGGTGGGGCTGGCAAGATGGCTCAGCGGGTAAGAGCACTGACTGCTTTTCCAAAGGTCCTGAGTTCGGATCCCAGCAACCACATGGTGGCTCACAACCACCCGTAATGAGATCGGACGCCCTCTTCTGGTGCGTCTGAAGACAGCTGCAGTAAATTACACTGGAGAGAGCAGGGCTGGATCGAGCGGGGCTGGCAGAGGTCCTGAGATCAACAACAGCCACACACATGATGGCTCACGGCCATCTATACAGCTACATTGTACTCATACACATAAAATAAAATAAATCTTTAAAAAAAAAAAAAAGGAGTACACAGGGGTCTGCAGAGCTGTTTCTCCCAGTGGAGGTGTCTAATACATGGAAACAGAAGGAATCAGGAAACCAGCTGAGCCTCCATCAATAAAAGGTGTGAAGAGTAGCAGTGAACCTATATAACTGAAAACACTGGCCATAGATACACATTATTGGAAAGAATAAGTTGGACAGTAGAGCCACATGGTGAATAGCTGAGATTGAGCATGCACCTCCAGCGATAGAACGGTGTAGCCCCCTGAGTCTGTTCAGGACACTAAGACAGCCTGAAGGACAGACTTCCTGCTTGTCACTGACTCACATCCTCTAAAGATGTCCAGCCAGCGGAAAGTGAGGGCAGACTGAGATCAAGCAGAGGTTGAAAAGGCAGGATTGTGTCTCACCCAGGCCCTGTCCTCTCAGTCCTCGGTAGTCCCACCATAAAGGCCACACCCCTCTCCAGCCCTCAGCCCTCCCCCCCCCAACCAGGACTTCTTAAAACCTTTTCCACTCAAAACTCTTCACTTGAGAAATGTTTAGAGTCTCCAGAAGTTGGTGAATAAAGCATAGATTATAAAAATATAGCATTCATTGATAAGAAATCATAAAAAGAAATGCATTTAAAATAACTATTTGACTACACATTGTTTGTTATAAAAACTCCTTGACGTTGTGATATGTAATTTTACTATGTATCAAAGGTGAAGCAATCCTGCATGTTAATTGGGTGAATGTGCTTGTTTGTTTTCCCATAATGAGCTCTGTCTTTGCTGAATATTCGATACTGCATGATTCCGATCATCTACCACAGCTTTCAGAATTGACTCGTGTTTTAATTCTATAATTGTCAGTGTTGAACATGCTGCCTCCTGAAAATGCACAGTGCAGAATGTGTTCAGGACCATTTCAGAAGTTGTTGGAAATGTTATCTCAATCCTAAGGCAAAGCTCATTCAATAACTTTTTAAAAATGAAACTCATGTCAACAAATCAGGCAGCAATTTTTAAAATCAGATGTGCTGACACATCCAAAGCTATACTAATTTGGTGCTTACAAGCAGAGAGGTGGCTAGGAAAATATTAAACATCTTTGCTCTCCATAATTAAATCATTGTGGTTTTTTTTTTTTTAAGAGCATAGCACTGAACAGAAGCACCAGAATTCATCAGAGACCACAGCCTGAGGCTTCGTGGTTCAGGTGGCCATAGCGAGAGTTATCTGTCCTGGTGCCTGCTCACCCTCCACAGTGAGGAACCGAGATACACCACACTCATGAGCACAGCCAGAAACATGTTCGAATCATCCTGTGTTTGACTTTGAGTCGATTTCTGGTCACTCCAATTCAGAAGCCTTTGCTGCAGCCATGTTTCTGGATCTCCAAATCGGCACCCTGCTCTTCTTGGGTTATCGTTCAGAGTTTAAGATGCACAATACTTGGCAGGCTGATGCAGGAGAATCGTTGAGTTTAAGCTACTGATAAAACAAAGCAAGGGGCTGGAAAGGTGGCTCCGTGGTTAAGAGTACCAGCTATTATTCCAGAGGTCCATGGGATTCAATTCTCAGCACCCACACGGTAGCTCACAGTCACCTGTAAGTTCCAGGAGACTCTACTCCCTCTTCTGGCCTATTTGGACCTCAGGCACTGACATGATGTATAGACATACACCCAGGCAAAACACCCGTACGCATAAAATAATAAAAATAAACAACAACAACAAAATCAAAATGGTGCCTAGACTCTACTCTTTCTGTTTTTTCAGGAACCTCACAGTAAGAAAGACAAGAGCAAGGGATGTTGGGGAGATGGCTCTATGGGTAATCTGAGTTTGATCCAGCATGAATGTAAAGAGATGGGCAAGGCCCCTGCGTTTCTAAGTCCAGTAGTGCAGGGAGGTGTGTGGAGACAGGTGGATCCTGAGCATTCCCGGGCTGGCCAGCCTAACTGAAACTGTGAGCTTCCAGTTCAGTGAGAGTCTGTTCAAGATAATATGGTGGAGAGCAAGGGAAAGACACCAGATGCCTGGCTCTGACCTCACACTGGCCTTTCCTTATAGTCCCACGCGGTGGATAAAGAAGCTGGGCCAGCAGAGGGGGATGGGAACCCCACAGGAAGAACAACAGAGTCAACTAACCTGGACTTCTGGGAGCTCTCAGAGACTGAACCACCAACCAAAGAACACACAAACACACATACACACACACACACACACACACACACACACACACACATGCATGCACGCACTCACACACGGGCTGGAACAAGGCTCTCGGCATGTATGTAGCAGATGTGCAGCTTAGTCTCCATGTAGGCCCCCCAGCTACTGGAGTAGAGATGCTCCCTAGAGCTGTAGCCTGACTGTGTTATCCATTCCCCAACAGGGCTGCCTTGTATGGCCTCAGTGGGAGAGGAGGGGCCTAATCTGGTAAAGACTTGATGTGCCAGGGTGGGGGATACGCTTCTCAGAGGAGAAGGTGGTGGGGAGGGTCTTGCAAGGGGGGAGGGAAAGGGGGCAATGGTTGGAGTGTAAATAAATATAAAAAGGCGGGTGTGGGGGGAGGTTGGCCAGGAGTAATGTGCCTCTGGCATTTAGGTCTGTGTTCAGTCCACCCAGGCAGTACTGAGATGGAGCGCTCTCAGGTGTGACTCTCTTTTCTTCTCAGCCTGGGCAGGGCATCTGTGACCCCCATGGGGTGTCTGCTTTACTTGTGCCCTGCAGTCTCTGAGAAGGTGGGTTTTTCTGAGTGCCGAGCACCTACCATTGTTTGTGGCCCTGGTCAAGTACAGCTGCTTTTCTTACCCTCGATTCACTTCACTTAGAATACAGGCTTCTCCCCTCATGTGGGTCCTGGACAAGCAGAGGGAACGGTGTGAGGGAGAGTGGGCTGATGAGCAATGGGGACTGGTATTTATTTTCCGGTAGAATGATCTGTGAGTGTGGCCGAGGTGTCCTGTGTAAGATAAGAGTGCATTCTCTAGGCTTTTAATGGAGCTTCATAGTAAAAGGGTGGAGTGAGGAGGCAGAGATAGCATCAGATCCAGAAGTTTGCCCATGAGAAGAGCTGAGAAGTCGGAGTTCTAGGGGATGAGAGGTGACAAGGCACGTTAACAACTTGACCTTCATGTCTATACTTGAAGGAGGGAGGCCCAACAGGGAGGGGCTGGGAGGAAGCAGGACACTCTTAAGAGACAGCTAGGGCAGGGACGAGGGTGACTTGGTCGGGCTGTAAAGGCAGGGTGTGACTCTACTCTGGCAGAAATGGGAAAAGTGGTTTCCAGGCATAAACACTGGCTTTCTGCTAACATGACTCTGTTTACGCAATGGCCGTTTCTTGGGCCAAAATTAACAGCAAAGTCCACAGTGAAAGGACTGATTGGTGGACCAGTTTAGCCAGGATAAACTACTCGTTTCATGTGTATATTTAGAGCAGACGACTCCAACTCTCACCCACGGCTGCTCATCCCACACAGGGGCTTAGCTGGACTCTCGCACACAAAGTACAGCTAGCTGCCATTCGCACTTAAGAGGTCTAGACTCTGGGTTTCTCCTTACAGCCTACAGGAGGCGAGGTGACTGAGTGATGTCCCGGCACACTGCAGGTGACTGTGGGGTCCCACTGTGGAACCCCCAGGGGGGGTACCTGAGGCAGCACCAACTTGCCAGGGAAACTGTCCACTGCAAAAAGTCAGACAGAGAGCTTTATGTGCACAAGGGATTAAAACCCACAGTCATTCCTTCCTGCTCCACCCTCTGCTTCAGGGGAGGCCCTGGCCTAGAGCCAACAGGCCTTTCTGGCTCTTGTGTCTCAAGTTAGACACAGCCTCTCTGTCCCTGTAGCGAAGCAGCCCTTCACACTTCCAAGCTTCTCCCAGAAAATGAAGGAGAAGCTGCCCCTTGTCTGTGGGCTTGAGGCTGGTGTCAGGCTCAAGTGTCATGGTGCCTGTGGGGCTTAGCTAAACTCCTGCATGAAGACTTTATTTCTGGTGCTTGGGCCTCAACATCCCTCAGAGGCACAGAGCTAGCCTCCCTGAAATGTCAGTTGTCCCGGCCCATCCCTCCCAGTGACAGGGCTCACTCTGTCCTTGCCCGGGGACATTGCCTGGACACATTAAGAAATCATTCTCCAACTGGGAGTCCTCTTTAAGCCAGGGGAGGGCTGGCTGTCTTCCTCAGTCGTGTGGATGGATAGGCTGTCTGTCTATGGTGAATGCCCTCCCATCCACACCTAGACCATCGGCCCCAATTAAACTCAGTGTGCTACACGCAGAGAGACTGGAAGGGGGACTAGTTGAAGGAAAGAGGGGAGTTAGTAAGAGAAGGAGGGAATAAAAGAAAGTAATAAGTGAATATTACCAATATACATTGTATGCATATGTGAAATTGTCAAAATGTGAATAAATTGAGATATAAACCACAGCCCTAAGATTTGCCTTTAAAGCTTGTAGTTCAGTGCTTTTGGTCCACTTCAGGGATTGTATGACCATTAGCACCATCTATATCCAGAACGTCTTCATGGCTTCTGTAAAATAGTCATGAGAGCTGAAGAGATGCCTCAGCAGGTAAGGTGCTTGCTGCCAAGCCTGGGGATCTGAGTTCGATCCCCAGAGTTCACACTGGAAAAGGAGAGAACTGACTTCTACAAATTGTCCTCTGCCTCTATACGTGCACTGTGGTGTACGCACACACACAGAGGCATACACATAAGCACACACATTCATATGCACACACATGTATACACACACAGAGACATACATACGCATACACACAAATACATTCACACACACATACATACATACATAAGCATACATACATGCACACATACTTGCACATACACACATATACATACTCACAAACATAAACACATATACATACATACACGCACATATACACACATGTACACACTCACATACACATGCACATATATACACACATACATACAGGCATACATACATGCACACACTCACACACATACTCACACACATAAACACATATACATACATACACATACACACACACACACACATGCACATACACCCACAGAGATGTAGTAAAAATATTAGAAACACTCATGTACCTGTTAGTGTTACTTCCTATCCCACCCACTCCCACTTCTGGTAACAACTAATCCCCTTGTCATGTTTACGGGTATCATGGATGAGTAGAACCATGTGGTCCTCCATGCCTGGCTCCTCACTCGTAGTGTGATGTTTTCCAAGTCCATCCACATCCCAGCCCATGTCAGCACTAAATTCTTTTTCCAGTGTAAGAAACAGCACATTACTAACAGTCACAGAACCATGACTGAGTGAGCGTTTTCCACTTCTCTGCTGCTGTGAATAATGCTGAGAAACAACATCATGGGGGCGGGGGGGGGGGGTTCAAGACAGGGTTTTTCTGTATAGCCCTGGCTGTCCTGGAGCTTACTTCATAGACCAGGCTGGCCTCGAACTCAGAAATCCGCCTGCCTCTGCCTCCTAAGTGCTGGGATTAAAGGCGTGTGCCACCACGCCTGGCTTAACATCATTTTTAAAGGAACTGTTGAACACTGCCAAGGGAAAGGCAAAGAGAATTCATTCACTAACTTGTTGGTGGGCAATGTATTATTTTCCCCATGTTCTTCATTGTTTATGTCGCATTTTTATTTTCTAAAAGTAAACAGGGTTTATATTTAAAGGGAAGAAAAAGAGACTGTCCCCAGGGTCACCCAGTCAAGATGGGGAAATTCCCACCCTCACATCTCCCCAGCATCAGCAGGCTCTGGGTCTAGGCTCCATCACACCCTTGGCATGTAGGCAGCATCACTGACATCTAAGTGATGGTACTGGTTGCCATGCCAAATTCAGCATCCTACCACCGTGACAAGATAATCAAGGAAATCAAGTTAAAGGAGGAAAGCCACTTCCCAGCACATGTTCTTCCTACCCAGTGGGTAGGACTCCAGGGAACAATCATCTGGACATTGTCAAGAAGCAGAAATAGCACCCACTACTGGCTAGATGGAGATAAAGGATGGCCATTGCAAAAGCTGGTATTTTTGAAGCGATTCTTCAAAATTCAGCACAGAGTTAGAATAGGATCCAGCAATTCACAAAAGGAGCCAAGAGGTGGAAGCAAGCCAGTGGCTAGATGCACGTAGTGTGGGCATTCACACCGTGGAATATTAGTTACCATTTAAAAAGAAAGAAATACATACACAGGTTACTGCATGGCTGATGGACGGCATTGTGCAAAGTGAAATAAGCCAGGACAAATAAGGACAAATTCTGTCCGCCCCACATGCATGAGGGCCCTACAGCTGTCATACTCGTAGAGACAGAGATTGCAGTAGTGGTTGCCAAGGGTGCAGGGAGGGGAAATGGGGCTATTTAACAGGGACAGCGTTTCAGCTCTGCAAGATGAAGAGAACTGAGATTGGCTGTTCCATAGTATGAGTATAGTCTCTGCCACCACAGGTGAAATGAGACAGATTTGGAAAGACAGACAAGACAACACATTTGCTATTTGTGCATCTTAGTGTAAATGTAGATATCTAAGAAAGGGGACTACTGGGAGCTAATAGGGAGGGAGGGTATGAGGTAGATACGGTCAAAGTTCATGATATACTTGAAAGAAATTCCCTTTATTAAACCCAATATTGCATTGAATAAATACATAACACTATTTTTATTTCACTTGCATTGGTGTCTTACCTTAATGTATGTCTATATGAGGGTGTTGAATGCCCTAGAACTGGAATTACAGATAGTCATGATCTGACATGTGGGTGCTGGAATTGAACCCAGAATCTCTGAAAGACCATCCAGTGCTCTTAACCTCTGAGTCTTCTCTCCAGACCCCAATAACTTTAATAAAATGTCTATAGCTTTGAGCAAGATACAACAAGATGTGTGTATGATACATAATTATATTGTTTTGTATCACAACTTTAAAAAGTATAAGAAAATAAAAAAGGTTAAGAAAAGTAACTTACGTTTTGTGAATTTTACAGTAACTGGAAATTAAGCGGATTTGGCAGTGCTGATTTGTGGGCTGTGCTGAGAACCAGGGCCTAGGAGTGTGCATCTTAATAAGCCCCATCACAAGAGGAGGCCAGGTCAGTATGAGTTACACTATACAGTGTGAACAGTAGCTGAGAATCATTTTCAAGGCAGGAACTAAAAATTCATGTGTTGGGACAGGTCAGAGAGGACAGTGGTACGGAACAGCAGCAGGATGGGGACAGTGTGCTGGTTGGTTCATGTCGGCTTGACACAAATCTAGACATACACTGGAAGAAGGACTCTTAATGAGAAGATACCTCCATGGTTTTGCCATGGAAGCAAGTCTGAGGATGGGCTCAACTCACCGTAGGCAGTGCTGCCCCTGGGAAATCGCCTTGGGTTATTAAAGAAAGCAGGCTAAGCAAACCACGTGGAGTAAACCAGTAAAAAGCACATCCCCATGACTTCCTGCCTCCAGGTTCCTGCCCTGCCCTCCCTTCATAATAGAATTGATTGGGACCCCTTTCCTCCCCAAATTTCTTTTGATCATGGTGTTTTATCAGAGCAATAGGAACCCTTACTAAGGTAGAGATTTGTACCAGGTCATGGGGCATTCCTATGGGTCATGGGGCAGACCTGATCCTCTGGTTTTACAAGATTGTGGTGGCATTTAAATTTTGGGCTAGAAAAGCTGTGGAATGTTTAGAGTGCTATGGGCTGTTCTGTGGGAGCTTGGAAGTTAAGAATTGAGTGAAATGCAGAGGATGGAATTCTGGCTTGTAAAGTTTTAGAGGTAAGTAAAGACTCTGTTGGGACCATTCGATATTCTGAACTAAGAACTTGTGTCTGGTAAACTGGCACTGAAGAGCCAGTATGGTTAAGAAGAGACCAGAATTATCAAAGATTATAAATTTGGGAAAATTATGCATACATAAGCTGTGGTCCTGAGTGGACAAAGCTTCATCTCATGTTGGCAGCCATACTTGGTAATGTATGAGAATTGCCCAAGTAGCTTGGTATTAAAAGCATGAATGGGTCATGAAGAATGACTAAGGATCACAGGCCATGGGGGACCATTGGAGAAAGTGCAGACTCAATTGCAGTTGAGGCTCCAATACTGAAGGGGAGATGGGAAGGGAGTGAGGCCTGGCCCCATGTAATAAGGTTAGAGTCCCCGAGGAGAGGCTACTGCTGAAGGTACAGTCCAATTGTAGTACAGAGCCCAGCATTTTGGAGATGCTGTTACCATAGATGACCACCAAGAACAGCAGCAGCCATGGAGGGATGCCCACCTAAGCCCACAAGACAAGCTGTGTGTGTGTGGCAGGGGGCAGAGCTAGAGAAGTGCCACTGTACCAAGGCCTTTGGAGCCCACAGGATCATGAGTCCCAGATGTCAAGTGCTGAACTTTTATACTATTGGACGTTGGCTTTGGTTTGACTTGATTATGACCATGCCCTGAATTTTCTCTCTTGGAGTATAAAATTATGTAACTTTTTTATGGGATCCCACAGTTAAGAGACTTTTAGAGAGACTTTGTAGTTTTAGAAAGGCTTTGAACTTTGAAAGAGACATTGGGTGTTTTAAAGAGACTGAACTTTTATTTGTATTGGTTTGTTGGGACAAGGTAGAAACTGAACTTTTAAAGTGTTTGAATTTCTAAAGATTGTGGAACTTCTAAAAGTTGGAATATTTTATATTATAGCATTATTAATATGATATCTTAGGGCTAAACAAGAACAGAAGGTTTATAGTAACAGTGATATGCTGTGTGTTAAGTTGACAAGAAGTATATTATGCTTGCTAGCTTTTGTCAACTTGACATAAACTAGATATATCTGGGAAAAGAAAACCTCTGTTGAGGAAATGCCTCCATCAAGTTGGCCTATAGATACTGTTTTGATTAATGACTAATATGGGAGGGCTCTGCCTATTGTGGGCAGTCCCATCCCTGGGCAGGTGGTCCTAAGTTCTATAAGAAAGCAGGCTGAGACAGCCATGGGGAGCAAGCCAGTAAGCATCATTCCTCCATAGCTTCTGCTTCAATTTCTTCCTCCAGGTTCCTGCTCTGCTATAGCTCCTGCCTTGGCTTCCATCAGTGACGAAAAGGCCAAATAAACCCTTTCCTCCCCAGATCACTTTTGGTAATTGGTGTTTACTTCAGCAATAGAAAGCAAACTAAAATGATAAATGCAAGGGAAGAAATCTTTGTTTGCTCACTGGGATTATTGTTCATAGCAGCCAGGCTGGCCTCTTAGCAGCCAGGCTGGCCTCATACTTGCTACAAAGCCTTGTTGGTTTTGAACTTGTGATTTATCTGCTTTCACGTCTGAGAGCTGCAACTGCAGACCTACATCATCATATTTGGCCAAGATGGCAACTTAGATAGCAAAACAACTCAAGACAGTGCTCAGATTCAAGGCAGCCCTGTGGAGATTCCGCGGGCCTATTTTGTAGAAACAAAATCAGTGCTGATTCCCAAGTTCAAAAGAGGTTTCAATGGATAGATGGACTGTGAATCTTTAGAAAGCAAAAAGAACAAGATTGGTGAACTCACGTTTCCCAGTTCCAGCCAGAACTCACAACAGTGTGTGGTACTGTCATAGACCAATAAAAGAGGATTTCAAATTCAGAAAGAGAGGTAGGGACCTCTGGACCCACTCCCCCTTGCTTGCCTTCCAGTCTCCCCACCCACTGTGCCACCCCAGAACCATGTGAATTTCTGACAGCGACATCCTTAGGTAGAGATCTTCAGACCCAGCCATTCCACATACCAAGATGCTTGGAGCCTCGTGGTGTCTTGTGTGCCTGAATCCAGATAAGAACCTCTAGCTTGGCCTCTACCCTAGCTACCTCCACCAGAAGATGGCACGGCATCCCGCTTTGCACTTCCACGAAGCACCATTCACTGTGACTCCAGCCTCTGCCACTCAAAGACCACTAATGAGCCTTTCACACATCCCTGAAGATTTGACAGCAAGAGCCTTCTTAAGCTTGCTGGGTGATGATGTACTCCTAGCATTAGGAGGCAGAGGCAGGTGAATTTCTGTGAGTTAGAGCTCAGCCTGGTCTACAGAGCAAGTTCTAGGACAGCAAGGGCTACACAAAGAAACCCTGACTCAGAATATACACACATGCACATACAAACCTTCTGAGCCTACTGAGGGTTGCTCCTGGGTTCAGAAGTTGTGCCTATACCTAGCTGAGTTAAGAGCACTTCTGACACCTCTCTCACATCAATACAGATTTGCTCCAAGACTAAATCCCAAGGGCTATTTATCTGGCCTACCACCTGACAAGCTCGAGTAACAGCAAACAAATATCCAAGTCTCTGCTCAACAAGGCAAGACCAAATATCCACATCAAGAAACACCACCAAAGATCTAACTCCAGATGCCTAGAATCCATCACAAAAGCATAAACAACACGAATAACCAAAACAATGTGTCTCCTCCAGGAATTAAGTACTCCATCATAATGTTCCCTTGGCTGATGCTCAAGACAGGAATTTTAAGATTGCAATTATAAATGTGTTCAGAAACAAATCCACATATCTATGGGAAACTGATGTGTAAGGAGGGTGTCAAGCTCTCTCAGTGCTGAGGGGGGAGGTCCTTATAACAAATAGTGCTGGGAATGTTGTATTTTTACACACCAGAGAATAAATTTAGACCCTTACCTCACACCCTTCACAAAAACTAACTCAAATAGGATCAGACCTAAAAGTAAGAGCTAAAACCATAAATATTTTAGAAGGAAGAGGAACACTGAGGGTAAATCTTGATGCTGGACTTGGCAGTGCACATCTAAATGACACCAAAGCATGAACAGCAACAGAAAGTAGACAAATGATTTCATTAAGTTAGAAATGTGCATCAAGGTGCATCAAAGGTGCATCCTGTAGAGCGGGAGGAAATATTCCCAAATCATCTACCTGGTGAGGGTCTAGTACCTAGACTATGTGAGGGTGTCTTGCCACTCAACAACAGAAAGACAAGCTAGCTGAGAAGAAGCAGGGGGAGGCAGCACACCTTTTGGTTGCAGGACATAAGGCATGGAACTTGGAACTGGCCTGAAAGCATCCCTGCCAGCTGGCTTTCACATCACTGGAAGGTGCTGGGCATGCCAGTGGGGGAGAAAAGCCCGGCCTTACCCAGTGCTGGACTAAACTACAATATCAACATGCCAGGTGACACACGCCCACTGGTGCAACAGTAGCATGAGATTCTGGGGACAGCCAACTGCTTTCTGATCAGAACTGAGGCCTCTTCCAGGGGAGGGAATTCATGCCTGGTACCGTACAACCGCTCCAAAGCCAATGACTCAGTAGTCAGGGGTCCCAAGGGGAACCTACTACTGTTGTTTTGCTAAACAAACATGTTAAGCTGCCTTATACATAGTTATGTTTATGCTCATAGATCAATGCTGCCTTCAGCCTTGGCCAGAGAAGCTACTTTCTGCAGGGGCAGCAATACAGACTCATAACTGGTCCAAGTGCTGAGAATAAGAGATTGCTGGATTGCCCAGCCCTGGATGGGACATACCTGCTGATATGGAAAGAACTAGAAGTGATTTATCTAGTATTGCAGAAACATGGCCGAACACTTGCGTGTGGCCTCAGCTGAGATCCGCTGAGTACAGGGTAAACCACCACACAGCCATTCACCAGGATCATGTGTGCCCCAGAGTCTGCAAGATTTCAAAGACCTAGTACAGAATCTCATAAGTAAGCTTTTGGCAATTGATAACATGTTTTTTTTTTAGTTCAAAACCTATAAAATTGAAGTTAATTTCATTTACTCATATTTTATAAGTGGCTTTATTCTATTTACAATCATAGTAGCAGCCCATGCATGCTCTTTTGTGGTGTCCACAGTTGAACCTGCCCTTTTCCCTCTTGAGACAGTCTCACTACGTAGCTCAGATGATGATGGTGACTCCTGACCCAGCCTTTCAAGGTTTGGCATCATAGCGTGGTGGCATCAAGCAGGTTACTTTCTTTCTAATGGAAGTTTGTAGGCATTGAATTCCTGCCTACAATGTTGCAGAAGATATTGGTGAAGAGGGATCCACTCGCTCCTAGCTGGGGACTTCCAGTTTCCAGACCCAGACTCTAACTTCAATTCCCGTCCCTCCTCTCTCTCTATGTCTGTTTGTCTATCCACTTGTCTCTTTTTCTCTGTCTCTATCTCTCTGTGTGTCTCCATAGTATCTTGAAAAAATATTCAGCCAAAGTGAGAAAGGAATGTTTTCAAAACCACCTAATACCTTGTTCCCCCAAGTAAGAGACTTATAGCTTGTTGGAGAATCTATTTCCGCTCAGTTCAGCCTGAGGGGTGACAAGCCAGCTCAGATGTCTGGGGTCCACTCCATTTCTTGCACCATTCATGAACTTAAAAGTTAGAGAGAGTCAAATCAAGTTCTAGGGACTTCTAGAAAGTAATCAAGCAAACAACAATTATAGCAAACACACGTGATATGAATTGACATTTCCAGTGACATTTTCTGGGGTCTAAAATAAGCTGCAGAGAGTGGCCAACTTACACTACAAATATAACAGCAAATGCCATGCAGTACACTGCCAGAGACAACTCTTCCCTAGTCAAACCCGTCTTCCTCCTGTGGAGAGCCCCGGCCTCATTCCTATGGTTGCACTGAGTTCAGACAGGGCTCATATCTCTCCTCTCTTCCTACCTTCATCCTCCTAAGCACGAGTCTGCTCTACACAGTATCTTCTCCCGGCTCTTTAGGTAGATTGCTATGACTTAAAAACATGCATGCTTTGGTTTGAAAAATCTGTTATCGAAACTCACAGGAGAAAAAAAGAAGTGAGACTTACAAAGGTTCAAATAAGCAGGTGCTGCCAAGGCCTCATCCGAAAAGGACAATTGATAATGTTGGCACCTGCTCGATCCTGCCTTTTCTCTACAAAGAGATTAGACATGTGGTTAGGCACAGGCAGTCCAAATCTCAAAGCTATGATTGTTCTACACAAGGCTGTCGTACCTTTTTCTCTGTCGTTTAAAGTGTCTTGTGATATTTTATACCAACAGACCATGATCATGTATCCATCCTCTGTCCCTAGACGTGCCTGGGTCGAACTGCAGTGCACAGTGCTGGGTGAATGTCCTCGTACCTTCAGGTCCTTTCCTCCAGACAGTCCTCCACATGGGATTGCCGGCCTTGGCACGTGCTGTTGAACATGTCTGGGGTCCTGACCACACTTCTGTCGTGAGGTGATCAATGAGAGGGAATAAAGCCTCCACTCAGATTTCCCCTGAGCCTAATTAAACTTTAGCAGTTCAGTATGCCTGCATCGAAGGCTTTGAAGTACACACGCTCGCTCAGCCTGTGAACTTTGGTGTTTTGGAGCTTTTAAGGAACATGTCTGTTTCCCCAAAAGAAAGTGGTGGAGGTAAGATACTAGAAAAGGGAGGTGCTGCCCAGCTCTGGAGCTGGGCTTTCCCAGCAAATCTCAGGCACATGCATGGAGAAGCTTCCCCCAGGGAAGCTCAGAGTATTGAGCCATTTCTCAACCCTACAGACCTTCTTCTCTGTCAATCAACCTGTCAGGCCTCTGGGAACCCAGGCTGAGTCTGGATCTAGTACCCAGTCCCAGGAGTCCTTGAGGACACCTTTGTAGAGAGGAGTGAGGGGCTGAAAGAGCCAAACTCTGTCACTGAGCTTACCTGCCTCCTCTGCTGAGCAAGCGGGAAGGGTGCATGCTAGCCTCCTTCAGCCTCCTCCTTGGCCCGGGCAGGAAACTGGGTGAGGGGGGCTCGCTCTTTAAGAGGAGCAGCCCACATGAAGAGCATGTGAGTGCCTATGCCCAGTCCTCATGATCCTTGTGAGACAGAGGCCTCATGACCTGGCTCCCAGGCTTCTCAGTGTGGTATGCACAAAAAGCCACCTCCCTTTGAAGTGGTCCCCACCTCCCCTGCCCCAGCCAGGCCTTCCTTGCTGCAAATGTCAGCCCACTTGCATAATTGAGACAATTGGGCATAATCATTCTTTCAGAAGCCCCCACGTCAGGCAGCTTTACGCCCCAGCCCTCATGAGCCAGGAAGAGGAACCACATGCTTCTAATTACTGCTGAGCCTTTTCAAGTTGGTCAGAGTTGGGCCAGAGGTTGCAGTCTGATGAGTCTAATAAAGTCTGATGAATCCAACAGCAAATGCTGGGTGGGTCCCTCATGACTGGCCCACGTGAAGCTTCCAATCCCTTTAAGTCTCCACTCCACCAGCAATCTGCCTGACTGGGGTCACAGTGGCCACGACAGTGAGAGCTTTCTGGGTTTGCTGTAACAACACGCCTGCATATGTGTTCCAGACTCTGGCATGCTTTCTCAGTCTGCTAGAAGAGAAGTCCAGAAAGGCTCCTTGATATGTACTCCCTTTGGGCCGCTCTTTACCACAGGTCTGGGAGGCTCCTGAGAGCAGACCCCTCTCTGCTTTACTAGGGGGCTTGTATACTTGTAGAAGGTTGGGATGCCTGGACAGGGTCCCATCGGCAGATGGGGACACTGAGGGCAGGGAGTGGCTGACTTGCCCAGAGAGTGTGTGAACTGGAGCAGGCCCGGCTGCTCACTTCAGGCTGTTCTGTTCACTATAGAGCCCTGAGGATGGGATACAGTCTGGACCCGGAGACATTCCTATAGCCAGTAGGCTGCAGAATATCATGGCAGGAGTCTAGCAGGTATCCAAGAGCACAGGGAGTCTAAATTCCCCCAGAGGATGCAGCTGGAGGCAGCCCAGCCAGGCCAGGTACTAGAGAGAGTCTGCCCTTTCTTTAGTTCCCTCCAGCTCTGGGCCCACCAAAGGTGCTCTGGGCCCACCCTTTGTGCTATGGGACAGGAACTGTGGATCCATGCTTGGCTTTCCAGACACTGAGCTGGGTACACACCCAGAATGGCAGGCTTCCACCACAGCAGCCTGGGTGCAGGTCTGCCTCTTCTTCCTAGGCAATGAGTTTTCAGCTCCAGTGGGAAATTGCGCCCGGGGGCAGAAGGGAGGTACTAGGCTGCTGCAGTTCTGCCTGAACAGATGGAGGTTGAGCTTGAGAGGCAGGGCGCTCCTGGGCACAAGGAATCTGCCTGGGAGTGGCCAGGAGAGGCAGCATGGCTGAAAAACAGGGGCTTGATGTCACTGGAGGACCCTGAGTGTTCCCAAGGCCTGCAAGCTGCAGGACAGATGATACTCATCAGGATCTCTAACGCAATGGACTCTGTCTCAAAAAAGAAGGTTGCGCTGTCAGATCTGGTTACATAGCAGAGGCAGGGAGACAGCTCATATTTTGCAAAGTGAGTTGGATCCTTGGTCCCTTGCTCCCTAGGGAGGCCATATTTCTTCTTTCTTACTATCAGTACAAATTTGTGGGTTTAAACATGGTTGATGTATCTGAATCCAC
>JADRCD010213886.1:0-15000 GCA_019843815.1 Montemys delectorum
GTGACTGACCAAGGCATCTCTCCAGCCCCTGAAATGATACTTTATTATACAGTGTTTCTGAAGTTCTATAGGACTGATAGTGCATTGAGAATGTAGTGTTGACAAAAACACTGAGAGATTAAAATCTCCAAAGTTACTATTGTTGTAAATACTTGTAACTAAGTATATTTTGCTTGTAAATTATCATTGCCATTTAGAAGTCTTCAGTTGTAGTCCTATCTCAAGGGTGCATGTATATGAACAAGTATTTTGCCAGGTTGAATGCAAACCTAAAATTAATCCTATTGTCTTAAAACTTTAAGTACTAGAAAATCAGAATCTCTTAAATGATGAGGATTTTTAAAAACACTGATTCTCAGTCAGGAATGAAGATAGATAATACATAATTTAACCTATAAAACACATTTGATAAATGAAATTTGACACTCAGATTGTCTGAAAATTATAACCATAAAAGTTTTCTTAGCATCCATAGCAATTATAAGATTGTTATTTTTTTAAATAATAGGAAAGCAGATACTGTTCCCATCCATGCACATCCGTGGTTGTGACACCTGACTTGTGAAGGTTTAATGTACTGTACAGTGTCTGAACTAATCCAAACTTCCCAATAACCTCCTTACCATTTTAATGATATGTGTGTGCATACATGTATGTGCACGTGTGCTCATTCATGTACATTTGCATGTATGTGTTTGTGTATGTAAGCTTGTACATGTGTGTCTGTGTGTATGTGTACATGTGTGTTTGTGTATCCATATGTCTCTGTGTGTATGTGTTTCTATCTGTGTGTCTTTGTGTGTGTATCTATGATTATCTTGTTTGTGTGTCTTATGTGTCTCTGTGTGTGTGTGTGTGTGTGTGTGTTTCCATCCATCAATCTATCTAGTACATTTAGTCAGTGTTCCTTTCATGAACGTGGGAAGGGAAGGTTATTTACTTGAACAAGATCAGTTTACAAAATACTAAACCAATGAGACATATGCCCTGCTCTCTCGACCTCAATAACCACTAGCTACCTATTACTCTGCAAAGAGTAGAGGAGCCTCATGATCCCTTTCCGCACCTCTCATGGGATGTTGATTGGCCCAGTCGTGTGAGGTCTTGTGAGTTCATGGGTCCAACAATACTGTGCTCAGAAGACAGCAGTTGACAGCACTGGCTCCTAATTTTCAGCTCTGTATTCTTTCTGCCCACACTTCTGCACTGTTCCCTAAGCCTGAGTGGAATTAGTACAGATGTTCTGTCTAGAGTTGAGCACTCAAAGCAAATATTCTTGTGTGACAAGTTAGAGTCTCTCTCATAACTGTCACCCACTGCAAAAAGATGCTCTAGAAAGGCAGAGAGCATTGATCTGTGAGTATCAACATAATTGTTTAGAGGACACTTTGGGGGCTGGGGACATGGCTCAGAGATTAAGAGCACTGGCTGCTCTTCCAGAAGTCCTGAGTTCAATTCCTAGGAAATATATGGTGGCTCACAACCATCTGTAATGGGATCTGATGCCCTCTTTTGGCATGCAGTTGTATACGCAGCAGAGCATTCATAAGTAAATAAAATTTAAGGGAAAAAAAAAGGTACTTTGGCACTATATCAAATTAGCAAAGCAACAGTAGTAGATTACACACACACACACACACACACACACGAGCAGGCAGATAATGCATATGCACAGATATACATTCATACATACACACAGATGCGCATACACACACCTATGTGTATGAATATGTACACAGACCCACATAAACACAAACATAAGTGTGTGTGCGCACACACACACACGCACACGCACACGCACACAGAGTCACCTCCCTGGCACAGAGTTTTGATCTCTTTTAGAGTCCAAGCATGAATTTCCTCCTGTGGCGTCGTCCTCAAGGCCAATTAGAAGTTGGTTTGTGTGGTAACCCCATGAGAGTTGCCAGTGTTTCACACACACCGTGCCTGGCAGATCAGCCTGTGGCTCAGAAGGGCAGCTGTGTAAGACTCCTGCTGACTTTTCCTCGGAAGCCTACACAGCACTCTCCAGTGCTACACGTGCTGGCCAGCAGGGAAGGAGCTCCAATCCTGCTTGGTGTCGGTGCAGCCAAAGCATGTGCTGTCTTCAACAAAAAGGTCTTACCGTCTAGTTCAGGCAGGCATCTCAGAATAACATAGCCAGTACTGTTTGGGGTAGGGGTGGGGTTCTGGCACTTTCCAGACCCACAGCTCATAGGGAGGCCTCTCACACACGATACTGGCATTTTTGTTTAATAGTCTGGCTTCTGGGAGAAAACATCACTCACCTCTGCAGGATACCTGCCTTTACATTCTTTATTATGATTACTATTCATTTATGCCATAATAGCTTTCCATGTGGCTTTTTCCTAATCTTACATTTTAGTTAATCCTTTCCCTTTACCTCCTCATAAAATACTTTGCAGTGTTTTTTATAAAAATTTAGGCACACTTATAGTATGGATCATATTTAATTTGTATAATTCCTATCATTGAAAAAAGTCTTTGTTCTGAGGTTTTAATATGTAATGTTATAGTTTTTAAGAAGGACACTGTATTGGATAAGTAGTGTGAAATATAAGTTTAAGAGATATAAAATATTTTCATAACTATCTTAAAATGTTTAAGTGATATGGTCAAGATTTACTTGAGGAAAACCATTTAGAAATTTGAGTTGAGGATTTTGGGGATTAAAAACCTCACCAAGCTTAAGTGTTTCTTCTTCCTTACACAGTTTAAAAGAATGTGTCACATGCCCACACGTCCCTGGTGTTTGCACAGTCCTGAGGACCTCACTGAAAAACCCCGTTCCCACATCCCTTGTCCAGTGGGTTACGGCTGTATCAGTGGGTTACGGCTATATCAGTGGGTTACGGCTGTATCAGTGGGTTACGGCTGTATCAGTGGGTTACGGCTGTATCAGTGGGTTACGGCTGTATCAGTTGAATATATTTTATTGCCAGAATGTTCCCATTGCAAGCTCCATCACTGCCATAACCTGTTGATCTGCCTTCGAGTGGTTCATAATGAAGTGTCCCCTCTAAGTAGGAGGCCAGTTGTATAAAGTGCTGTGGGTTCATGTGCTCTTGCTTTGCCTTTCAGCCGGCCTGTGTGACATCACTGAAGGGACTGTCGTCCCAGAAGATCGCTGCAAATCTCCCACTTCCGGTAACCTGGTTTATCTCATTAATAATTATGATCTTTTAAAAAAACTAAGATGGCATATTAGTATATCTTTTTATCAACACTTAAATTTACATATGAGAAACTCATCACCTGTCTTAAAGTTTTAACTGTTTTAATAAGTGAGCAGAAACAGCATGTGCTAAAAATTCATTGCTTCTGTCTGTTTAGAGTTTTATGATTGCTCAGTTAGCTCTCTTCCAGTTACAATGTTAAATGTATTATTTACTTATTAAATAGATGTTCTAGTTAGGCTTTTAGATACTTCTAGATCTGTGTCTCTAGATACTATTGGCAATGGTTACTAGACTGGAGTAAATCAGAGAAAGGTTGGATTTTTTTAAGTTGAAAATTCGGTCTTTTGGTAGCTATTAAATCATATCCATCTAATACTGAGACAGATTTTTTTTTCCTTTTTGCACAATGATAGGAATCAAACCCAGAACCTAACCCTAAATGTTATTAAAGATTTTGATACATGTAACCCCAGGTAAAGAAATGGACTCTTAAGAATATTTGAAGCCTTTTTTTTAATTAGATATTTTCTTTATTTACATGTAAATTTTCCCTTTCCCAGGTTCCCCTCCAAAAAACAAACAAACAAAAACAACAAGAACAAACCCCTGTTGCCTCCCCCCTCCCCATGCCTGCCACCCCACCCTCTCCCACTTATTGGCCCTGGCATTCCCCTACACTGGGCACAAAACCTTCACAAGACCGAGGTCCTTTCCTTCTATTGATGATCGAATTTGCAATCCTCTACTATACACATGCTGCCAGAACATTCAGTCCCACCATGTATAGTCCTTGATTGGTGGTTGGGTCCCTGGGAGCTCTGAGGGTACTAGTTAGTAATTGTTGTTCGTCCTAAGGGGCTGCAAACCCTTCAGCTCCATAGAACCTTTCTCTAACTCCTTATTTGAAGCCTTTTTAAATTTGGGGTTTTTTTTTATTTTGATTGAGGTCATTTGTAGTATATTTATGGGCTTATTAAAGCAGCTCTTTTTTATTTGCAGATACGACTTTATTGGCCCATGCATATACTAATATATCTCAACAATATTTTTTTAGTATACTTGAGAATCCTTAGGAAATAAAATCTTGAGTTCATTATTGTAAAAGATTGAAACTTTGCTAATCTTTAGTAAATTTAACTTCATTATTTTAATTAAATTTATTATTTTTTTTACCTAGTAATCTTTATTAGCTTTCTTCTATAAAGATTTTCCCTGGCATAAGTAGCACCATGTTTAGGTTTCTGTCTTTTACTAGCCATTCTCTTATATTGGAAAGAATTGTAAAGTGAGACGTACCGCCAGTAGTATTTCATATTATTTTCACATTTCAGTTTGCACTTGATTAGCCCTAAATTGGAAGAAGCCTTTGTGTTTTCTTTTTATAATTGTTTTTTCCTAGTGTTACACAAATTGATCATTTCATCTTTCAAAATTGGAGTACACTAGGGAGGGGGCCCATTGGTAAGTGTTTGGCTCTCAGGAGATGTGAGGTTGTTCCACTGAAGCGACACAGAAAAACTAAAAATAGTGATGTGTTCTTGTAATCCCAACACTGTGAAAGTTAAGACAAGTGGATATCTGGGGCTTGCCTGCATGGCAAGTCTCAGGACAAGAACCTCTGTCTCAAAACACAAGGTGGACAACACCTGTGGAATGTCACCTAGGGTTGTTCTTTGGCCTCCACATGTTATGCATGTGCAAGTGTATGTGCATAGTCCCATGCGTGTACACACACACACATACACACACACACACACACACACCAGCACATACATGAACATGTACTCACACACACGTGAGCATCCACTCACATAGGCTCTCCACACAGGTGTTTTGCTTTGTAAAGCTCCTATTTTCATTAAACTCCTCAAACACAGAGGCACAGAAGCCTCCCCTCTACTGCCGCCAGGAGAGCTCGGTGTGGCAGCAAGCAAGTTTTCCCTCGCGTAGGACCGATCTTTCAAAGCTAGAGTTAGAACTGTAATGTGTTTTCGTCTGCTCTTCCAATCAGTACCATCAGCATCAGTATGCTAAGACCTGACAGCAGTGGGCAGTTTGGACGTGGGACATTCCACGCTTAGCTTGTTTACTTACATTCAGCACAAATACATTTGTTTATCTTTTCATCCTATGCCAAGACTTAAAATGGCAGACACATGAAACATTTAAGAGTAACACATAGTTTTAAATAAATGCGAAGGGATAGTTAATAAGAAAACTCAGTTTGATTTTAACCTTGACACGACTCTACCTGTTTCCATTGATTCTAAGTCATCTACCCAGTTTGGAATGTGGAGTTAAAGTTGTAACCTCAAAGAAATGGATGATAAGACCTGAGTTTTTACTCTTAAATATAAACCTTGTAATGATTGGGATGGCCTCTGCTTCTGTTCAGATGGTAGAATTCTCCGAGGAATCAAGTCTGTTCTCACGGGAGACCCGGTTTCTAAAACGAGTACATATCAGTGTGCAGAGCTGACTGACACACGGAAGTGGGCACTACAGTGTGTCAGGCTCCCTCTTGCAGCTTGGCTGTGTGTCTCTGTTATGATAGTTAGTGGTGGTCTTTCTTGTTACAGCCTGACTATCTTACTCTTAACATTTATAGTTGCTTTGCCCATATCCATTTTTACTTCCTAGTTGAGAAATAAAGGAAAATTTATTATAATTTAGTTTTCTTTCTAGCAAATTAAAGTCTAATGATAAAAAACAGATTGAATTGACTCAAAAAAGTCACTTTTTTTCTTAATTTATATACTTTTTGAATTTTTAGATAGGCTTGACTAGTCTGGAACTCACTATGCAAGCCAGGTCGGGCTCCGCTTCTTATATACTGAAATTAAATGTGACCACACCTTGTTTTGTTTTTTTGGGTTTTTTTTAAGGTTTCTTCTTTTAATACCATGAAAATAACAAAAATACTTGTCTGAAATACTCATAATGAGATAGGATATAAAGAAATAAAATTGGCAAATGACACATTATAAATTATTAAAAACAATAGTTAATATTTTAAAAATTAGTATTTATATGAAAGAAAAATAATATGTATAAAACAGAATTGGAACGTAAAATGAGTCCTTATAAGTACTAAAAAGAGATCATATTTAAAAGTATAAGTACCCACATGCCTTCTGTGTTGACCAAAAATTCTGCATACAAATAGAGGAAACTGAGGACCTTTTAAATATTATAAATAATCAATGTGGTCAGCTGCTCAGATAACTATTATAAAAGCTCTCTTCAGAAAACATGCTAGAGAGTTTCCCTTTGCAGTTATTTTAAAGTAAACCAGTGGTCTGTGTGGAGCTGATGTCACGGCTTGGCCTGACTCAGCTAGCACCCTAGATGTGGGGTGTTCTTTCTGTGATGCATGGTTATAGTTACAGAGACAGAAAATAGGGATCTCTTAGGCTATTTTAAACTAAAGCTTCGCACATAGCATGGTGTTTATATATGGCCTGAAGAAAATAAGAAATTGTAGATGTCTAGTGTTTGTTGAACTACAATAATCTGACAGATTCAAATAAACTTAGAAATTTGTCATGTGTGGTCATAGAAATTAAAACAACCGGTAGCAAGCACTTGCAACTATATTGCATGCTTATGTTTAGGGAACACCAAACATTTCTCTTATATTTATATATGAAACTGTTATCTTGATATTAATCTTGATGTAAACTATATAAAATAAAGCTATGATTAATATCCATTTTACCATAAATTTATGAAGTCATTTCATAGCAGAGATGACAATATTTTTAAATGTGAACATTTCTATGGCCATTATACTCTTTAAGTACGTTGTATTTGTATGAAAACACCTATACCTATTTCTAATCTGGAATTATTACTGAGATCAGTATTGATTTCATGATAGTTCTATGAGGTTTGAGAGAATCTATGGATGCTATTGACAAAAAAAACCATAGATTATTCAAGGAATAATGTTTGCACACCTCTGTGTGTGTGATTATATCCTGCCATGTTGCAGGGTTTTTCTGAATGAGAATGTCTCCCTGGCCATAGTAAAGAAGATGATTTTGGGGGGTGCATGGGTCAAGTTGAAGTTTTTGTGTTTCTACCTAATTCACTAAGGTTAATCTCTTTGATTGGGATTCTTTTAAGCATAGAAAAGGAAATCTTTTTGTTTACCTCCAGTTCTTTTTTATATATTTGCATCAAGCAGAAAAGCTTCATTCATTTAGCTAATTTGAACTGGTGACATCTCCATGAGATACACACCACAGGTCACAGATGGGTTGTAAAACAGAGTAGAAGTCTGTTGCAGTTGGGAAGGTCATGTGTGCATAAATTTAAAAATACCACATAATTAAATGGTGGCCATTGTATCAGAAGGATGCCAAGTATCAAGGCATAAGGGGAAAGCAATCCCCAACTGGGAAGGTGGGAATAATTTAGTCTAGGAGATATGTTGAACTGTACTTAATAGATGGCTAAGTGTCATATTTCCTTTCTTTGTTCTCTAACTTACAAGGTGCAGTAAGATTTTGCCCAGTTAGTATGCATTAAATAAAAATTATTAGAAATAACTTTCAAATAGTAGTGTCTGCTATAAAAGATTGTATACTACTGACTGCAATACTACAACAATCTCCTAACTGTAGTCACCAGTTCTTGGTGGTCACCAGGAGTTTAGTCTGTGATTGCTGCTGTGTTCTGTTTGTGACTGACCGTGTGCCCGTTCCTCACGTTGTGTTTATTTGTGTAGGTTCTTCATCGCCACACAATTCAGACGATGAACAAAAAGTGAATAATTTTATAGAAAAGGGTATAGTATCTTTATTTTAAAGTATTTTGTTTTCATTTATACTTAATTTATCTAGTTTACTCTGAATAGATTTTGACATTTTATATTAAAATATTATTTTCAGTGAAGACCCAAAGCAGAAAGTTTTCCAAGATGGTAGCCAGTGATCTAGGTAGGAAATAGAAGTTTTTATTTTGTTTCTAATCATTGCTCCATGCAATGCTAACCCAGCACCAGAATATGATCTAGTGCATTGCATCTTGTGTATGTTAATTTGTTATTCCTTTGCTGAATAATAATCTTTGGGCTGTGTCTATTCTAAATGCATTTGGGAAATAATTCTTACAATCAGTTAAATGGGTTGTGGCTCTTTCTCTTGACTCACAGAGTGGATTATTCTGTTAACTTGTAGTTTTGCTTTGTTTTCAAATAAAGCAGGGTTCAATTTATGCTCTAAATACCAAGCTTGTACTCTCTTTTTAAACTGTGAATCAGTTTTCCTTTATAATTATACTTGGATTTTTTTCTGCCATTTCTCCCATCTCTCCCATATTTCACAGTTCCATTTCAAGGAAATGGTATTCTAAAAAATGTCATTATCAGTCTGTGATCAATACTGGTATCAGGGTAACTGAGAGTTTCCTGCCAAGCACCACCCCCCATGCACAAGTAAAAGATGTTTATGCTACTCTTGGTGTTTTGTACATATTTTATAATGAATGATCAGTCTAAGATTCTCAAAGTATAAAGCCAAAGAAGAAAATGAATAACCAAACTTGGAAACATAATCAAATAAGAGTTTCCTAGGTCACAAAAAGTGGAATATTTTGTAAAACTTTGAAAGTCTTGACAAAACAGTATTATAGAAAACACAAATGCATACACACACACACATATATATATGTGTGTATGTATGTGTATATATGTATATATTCCCTACATTTTATCACATATTCCTTGTTATTTTTTCTTTTTATTATTTTTGGGATGGTTGGGTGTATATATTTATATGTTATATTGTTATGGGGAAGGCATTCATATGTGCAGGTACATGCATGTGCACATACTTGCAAACAAAGGACAACCTGTATATCATCCCTCAGGTGTCATCTACTTTTGTTTCTTTTGCTTTGCTTGGTTTGAGTCAGGTTCTCCCACTGACCTGGAGCTCACCAACTAACTGACTAGACTGCCTAGCCAGGGAGTCCCGGGGTCTTTCTCTCCCTGCAGTCTCTCGGCTCAGGGATCGTAAATGCACAGCTCCATGCCCAGCTTTTTAAAATAGGAATGCAATTCAAATCCTCATGTTGCAAAGCAAGCATTTCTACTGAGTGAGTAACACCCCCATCCCTACCACATACGCCTTTAATCTCACTAGGGTCGATGTGTTTCTCTGCAGCTGGAAGAGGTTTCACTCTTACTCACTTTATACGGTTGAATTTTCAAAAATTACTAAATGAAAACACTTGTTTTCTGAGCATTGTAAATTGAACCCTGTTTAGTTATATTAATGGTAAATGACTATTTGCCCTGTGGTCATTCTTAAATACAGTGGTTTATTCTTGGGTAAAGGGCTTTTTTCAATTATTTATTCTTTACTGTGGTTTCATAGTAGTAAATCTGTTGGTAATAATAATTAAATCACTTTAATTATGTACTAACTCTTCGCAACTAATTTCTTTCTAGCATATCGTATCCTGTTACCTTCCAGTTCTGTCACCGCTGTTCTTTTCTACAGCAATTTTACTAAGTAACTTTTACAGTTATATTACCTGACCTGAAAGAATTTTCAGAATTACATTTGTTAATGTAGTTTCAGTGTGACTTCTGGTCCTGTGGCTTTATTTGCTTTATTAATGTGTACCTTCCCATGTTTTTTCTCTTTCAAGTAGATACATAACTTCAGATATTTTATGTTCAGGTATTTAAGAAACTTTATGAACAGATTTGCCAGCTGGAGGCCATGTTTGGAAGTATATGGCTTAGATCATGCTCATCTCATCTACGTTTTTCATGTCATGCCAAATAACGCTTGTTAGGAATATTTCTTAGAAACTGTCAACTTTATTCCTCTTTCCAAAATTATGCTAGTATATAATTCTTCCTGATTATTTTTAACCTGGAACATTTTTCTTACGACTAGTGTCTTTATTGTATTTTGTAAGAATTTTATCAAATGTTTCTTTCTTGATATAATTGTTATATAGAAATAAAGGTAACATCTTATGGTTTTCCTTTTTCAAATGGAATCTGCCCTGTATTCCATGGAGGAAGGTTTTGTAATTGAAATGTTCCATATTGGATATATAATCTCTATATGCATCTTTATGTTATAATATATATTTAATAATAATTAGCATCACATATGCTGTTGAAAAACATGAAATATCAATGAACTGCTTAACTAGATTAGTGTTTGCTATGGAACACTCTTCATAAAAATATTAAGACTTGGGTCTGGAGAGACAGATCAATATCAGTTAAGAACACTTGTAGAGGTCCCAGGTTCGGTTCCCAGCACCCACATCCAACATCCCTTTACACCTCCAAAGCTACTAAGTATGCACATGGTATACATACATATATGCAAGCAAAGCACTAATACACACAGAAATTAAAATATTGTTAAAGCTTAGCTATAGAAGCCATGGGGACTCCTTCAGCACTGCTAGCACTCAGTATTCCTCATCATCCAGTCTGCAGTGCTCAGCCATGCCCTTAGGTGACTGTGAAGTGGCCTTGTGGAGCAGAAGTTAGAGCACAGCTCACTGCTGACAAAAGAACTGCTCTGTTCCTCAGTTTCAGTCATTGGAGAATGATTGTGACTGGCACCAGAGATGGTGTGTGGGTCGCTAGAGGAGATACAGGGTGCCATGCATACTATAGCATTAGTTTTAAATTTATTTCTTTAAAATAATTGTTTTCCACACAGTATATTTTGATCATGTTTCCCTTCCCCCAAGCATAGAAAATGAAGGCTTTTTCTCTTGTTATGGCCTTGACAATGCACCAGAGCTAGATGACCCAAGAATAAGTTTCTAATATAATTATCTATTATGTTTTTTCATAGCATTGTACCAGCACTATAATTTTTCTTATTTAATCATCTTAGTGATCTCTTGAACTGTTACTTCTCTATTTTACAGATGAGAGACCTGAGTATAAGTTATATGTTGGCTACATAGCCAAATAATAAAGCAGAATATGAAATACAGTGGTCTAGTTCTACTGTTTGAACTGTGGTATCTTTTAGAACAATTTGGTAAAAGCTATAAAGGGTTTATATACATTTATATGCATATATAAAATGTACAATAGGAACATATTATACGATTCATGGATAATGTGGCTATGGGCCTGCTCTGCTGCACAGTGACCTGGGGAAGAAGGGCTCATAATCAAATTCTGTGCATCTTCTTTTATTACAAGGTTGTTGTTTTTTTTAAATAATAGTATCGTTTAAAATTTTAAGAGAGATTTATTGAAGGGAAAGAGTAAATTCTATCTGAATACCAAATCTCATCCACCACATGGTACCCATTGCCTGAGCATAATATATAGTTCCTAGATGTCTAACTATCTTAAAAATCACACTCAAGAATGATCAGGAGCAAACTGGACTACAGTGGCCACTGACCCCAAAGCCCACCTACTTCTCTTGGCTCCTTATTGGCAGCTCATCCATGAAATGGTGCTCACAAAGACTTCCTTACTCTGGTGCCAGAAGAGCACCACCTAACAAAACAGTGGTGGAATGTGATGCAGTAACACTGTGTGCCAAGCAAAGTTGCATGCATGTAGTGCACCTGTAGTGTGCTCGCCTATTCATGCTGGAGGATCAACTTCATTACTAAAATCTTAAAGACAACTGTTAGTCATTTCCATAAGTCACTTAGAAACTGTGATCGATAAAATACAGTCCACATGCTAAGCACTATTTGGTAAGAAAATCAAAATTAACTTTGCTGAAAACTCATAACTATTTGGTGATTATTCTGTCTCATGGTAAACATAGAGTTTTAGTTGGATTCCATGCCTCCAGATCCATTTTAATGTCTGTGTGCCAGGAAGGATTACCAAACAGCCTGAGTATGTGAAGCCAGGATGAGTAAGATAGTGTTAGAGACTAAAGAGTAAGTACTGTGCCGAAGCAAGTCAGACACAACTCTGCTTTTAGTGGGCAGCGCTCTGTGCTAGTTGATAGTTTTTCCTATGGCATTTGTTAAAATGGAGGTCAGAGACTTCTCATCTCTCCAGCCCCAGGACACAGAGAATCAGCTGATGATTTACTTCTCAGTAAGCCCTGGAGTGAGTCTGAAGTCAGTTTAAGTGAAGCGAGTGCTGTGTCGGTCATATGCTCTCTTCATTGGTTATTTTCATATAAGTCCAGATGACTAATGCAGCTTAAGATTTACCCTTTACGCTTCTGTTCTACATTATTAATTGATTAAAGTACACAACTTCAATATTCTCATCCTTTTATTTTTCAAGAAAGAGTTACACAGGGAAGTTAAGTGCTACATCCAGTCTCGCTCTGTGGTGCTGACCACAGGACCAGCAGAGTTGATGGATGCTGGAATAAGGGGTATAGTCTAAAAAGATTAACCAATTAGTAGAAGTTAAAACAATTAATATGAGTGCATAATTAAAATATTTTGACAGTTATAACAAAATACTTTATGTGCGCTTTCCTCAGTATTAAAAAATGACTGGAATTGGATCAGAATTTCTGGAGAAATATTTAATGATACTCATGATTTTTATATAATACAAAACTCATGGTTCTAGACAGAAAATTTTATTTTATGAGAAAGATGTGTTTGCACTTTTGAAGATACTTGAAGGTATATAAATTTGTTTCTAGTGAAAATTCTAAAGAGAATCAAAGGAATTTAATGGAATTCAGAATTTTGTTGTAAGCAAAATTTTAGCAGGTCATTAGTAGCTGAATCAAAGTGTATAAAAAGTACAGGACTTTTCTATGCCCACACTTGCTCTGAAATAACAACACAGAAATCTGATATGTTTATTAAAAGTTTCAGGTACTCAGCAGGGCAACGTTTGCATCTATACCCGTTACCTGCTATCTCAGTCTCCCTCTGCTGCTTCTGCTCCACCCATGGACTCATGGCTACCCTCCCACGGTGACACTCCCATGGCAACCTCCTCTATCTCGTCTCTCCATGTGGGACCCCCCCACACACGCTGGGATCAGAAGTCTCCACCTTAGTTCCCCTCCCCATATATAGGCTGATCGGCTCTTTATTAACAAATCAGAAATGATGGAGAACAAATTTTACACAGCATTGAGACAGGAGATACTTCAGTAATCAAGACAGTGCCAGTGTCCAAACTGCAGCCAGACCCCTGGGCACAATAATCAGCATCTCAATACACAATGCGCAAAACCAACCCCCAATAAAAGTGTCAATAAAACATTTATAATTATAAATTATGCATTTCATAGTATTTACTTCAAGAGGTATTACTTACAAATTATTTACGATAGTTCATTTTTCTGTATTTATCTGTATGTTGAATTTTGGTTTTGAAATAAAAAGTTGAGCTTATGTTGATGTCTGACATTCTATATATTTGTCTTAAAGGTTCCCCGCCCCTTTTTTTAAGAATATTATCACAGAATTGGGATAAGGAAGCACTAGGCTATCTACAAATGCAGACTGACGTGCACCCTTGTGTTTAAGAAGTGTGAGTTGGTGGCTCACAATAACTGACTGAGCAGAGTAGTTGGGTCCGGAGTGATGGCATGTATGACATGAGAGTCCTTTAAAAGTTATTTTTGAGCTATGCAAGACTGATTTTTATTTCAAGTTTCACATGTTACCAATCTATTTACATTGGACATGTGATATCTGGTGAAAGCTCCCATGGCTTCTTTGAAAGTCTTGGTTTAACATTGTCCTTAGAAGACTGTTGGAGGAACACAGTATCTTCTAACTCTAAGGTTAGTCTACATCAACTACACTAGCACCCAGGTATGGGAGACAAACAACTGTGACTGTATTCAGCTATTCTAATTTTGTATTGCCTTGTACCTCTTGTCTCAGACTTAGTAAGCTGGCAGGGAAGAGCGGACTGATGTGTACATGTGGCCAGTTGGAGTATGCTAATTAGCTTAGTGGAGCTGCACAGTAACCGGGTGACTTCCTGCCTACCCCAAAGCCCCTCCCAGTCTACCTAACGCCTATTCCTAACACTGGATTTGTCATTTTTTTAGATGTGGAGGTTATGTACTATGACTGGATTTCTCTTTGTTTACATGGCGCCCTTATGGACTAGCAGGGTCTGTGCTTTAAATATCTCCTAACCATCCAAACTTTAACCAAATGTATGCATTCATGTATTAACCAATATTTTTTTTTCAAAATTTCACATAGGGAGCACTATTCTCTGACGCATGCACTACCACTAACAGAATAGTTGTAGCAAACTGACTCCTAACGTAAAACCACTTCCTAAGCTAAAGCAATAACTGATTTTGAGGATGGAAAGTGAATTCCATGAAGTTTGTGGATGAACTTTTAATTTCTCTGTCATATAAAAATACCTATATTTATATCTTATATGAATACATCTTATATAAATGATTATAGATTAAACGTGACTTATATTTTTTAACTGAAATAGAAATAGAAGTATTAATTAATACCAAATAATGACTGTGTCAGATATGTTGATTACACAAATATTTTGATTTGTTTAGAGATAGAGGTGTGTCTTGTATTCTAAATATTAACTTTAAAACAATGGCGAGTACAGAAGCCATGGTGTTGGGAGCTAGGAAGACCTTGTGTCTACATCCTAGCCTGTTCTCATGCTGTTGCTTCATCTGCAACACAGTCCTGAGGGACAGCTTTTCTCTTTGTGGAAAAGTCAAGCCTTCTCCTGGAGCCCTAAGCAATCACTATGGTTAAGTAAAGAGTGCGTCATGCTGTCTTGAAGGAAGAGCTTCAAGCACGCAGAGATGACATCAAGTGAGTACACACTTTTAAAAGTTTGGAGGGAAGA
>JADRCD010213886.1:20000-27128 GCA_019843815.1 Montemys delectorum
CCTTGGCACAGGAAGCCTGCCTGCTCTTTCTGCTCTCTCTTATAACTTCTTCTTTTTTCCTCTTCCCCTCTGCATTCTGCACATTGCTCTTAGTTTCTCGGTTATTCCACTCTGCATTTTCCTTCAAATCTTGCTCTTTCCTCCTTCTCTGATGTCACAATAATGTTCTTACTCACAATGCCTTTTCTCCCAATACTTTGCCTATACTTCTAAGTTCTTCTTGAATTCAGGTCTGTCTAAAAAGTGTACTGTCTTAAAAACTTCCCTTCAGCTCCATTCTGACTCTTCTCTTTGTCTTCAGAACTTGTATATCTTTCAGAATACATGATTGCATGTTAAAAAGTTCATCGCAAGTTCACAATAAAATCAAATCATAAAATAGAAGTTTATAACAAAATTTTTACATGCATTTCCATTAGTAGTAAATATCTGACTAAACATTCATCACATGTCACAGCTCCATAGGTTCATTGAAAGTTAAAAAGCATAACTAAGTTATTAGTCAAGTTTTATATAGATAAACCCATCTTCTGTCCTAGCACCCTATAAGAAATAATAAATCGTTAGTTCCCTTATGACCTTTGTTTAATGATTTTACAACCTCTTGGAAGGTGCTCTGAGTAGAAGAAAGTCTGGCTACTATCTAGGAGCAATTAACTAGTGACGCATGGAGGACTGACAGAGGTCTCACTGCAGTTTTGACTATCAGAAAAGGACCTAATAGCAGTCCCACTATAAAAGAGCTTAGTAAATACTGACATAATTTTAGGAATTCTTATAGGATCATCAAGAATTAAATTATCTATTTGTCTATATAGCATCACTACAAGACAGTAGTACATCTTTGTAGATCTGCAGAGATCTGCTCAAAAGGGTGGGCTAATACCTAGTGATTGTCATATATGTTTAATAATAACAGGAAAGCCATAGTAATAGCAGGAATCTTCCTAAAATAATTTATTCCTGGGCCTTGCCTATCAGAGCTTCGTTGTAGGTGTTAATCTAAAGTGAAGTCCTCTCAGGAAGATCACCTGGTAGTCATTACCTTGTCCTGGGATGGCTCCTAACATGTTTGGAAAAAAAATCAGAAGTTTCCATTTGGATTCTATAGCAAACTGAAAAGGTATACCATTGGGAGACAGAGCCACAAAGTTAAGGCTTGATGTGAGGGTTCTGGACAATCTTAATAAGACTGAGAATATGAATAAATAGACAGGTAGAAGCTACTGGGGGGAGGGGATTAATCACTGCAATTGAGTCACAAGTGTGCCATGTAAAGTTGAGTTCTGTTAGCACTGAGACCAAGGTGGAACCATCGGACTAGTTACATGGAGAGGAGAATCTGTGTTCAGAATAACAGAACTAGATTAGTGACAGAAAAACAAGAAACAGCCCTGAGACAGCTCGTGGCCTCCCAGCTCCTGCGGCAGTAAGTAGAAACCATGGGACCAGGTCTCATGTTTGCTCCTTAAGATAACCTGAATACCCTAACGTCAGTAGAATTTAATGCTTTGTAAATGATATAATTCTTTAGGAGACAAGGCAGAACGCATTTGGTAATGCAGAGAAAAGAGCCAAAACTTGTGACGGGATCAAAAACAAGAATCTAGTGGAGAAAAATTAATGAGTATGATCTTAGAATAGCTACGTCAGGCTCGGCAGATAAGAGAGGTTGTTCTTAGAGAGGACCTGGGCTTAATTCCCAGGAGCCACACAACATCTCGCCATAACTCCAGTTCCAGGAGTCTGAACCCTCACACATACATACTTGCAGGTAATACACTAGTGCACACAAAATTAGAATTAGAAAGCTGAAATAAATTAGCTGCATCCTTACAGACAAGCTTTTCTAGAGAAATGTGCGTGGCACTAAATACTCAGCCAGATACCAGATCTGAGGCCAGATCTCTTACATGAATGCTGTTTCTTTGTGGTCAAGAAAGTCGGGGCTACATTTTCCTCATTTTTGTGGTGTTCACGTGGACAGACTGGGAAGCAGAAGCGGTTCCACTCCAAGCACTTTTAGATGCACTTTGCACATGTAACAACTGCAAAGGTCTTCACATTTTTAGTTTCATCTAATCATGAATCGTGATGCCAAGGATGTAAGAGCTCTCCATGAGAACAGTCGGTGCCAGCACCAGCGGGCACAGTCAGTTTCCTTAGTCGCTACCGTCCTCACTTCTGAAAACGATTTATGTATTTGCATTTTACATTTAAGCAAAGGAGAAATTTTATGAACGTAATTTTTTTCTTTCTTTTCACCTGAAAGGACATTAAAAGCTTCATTGAGCATAACAACAAAAAGTGTGGTATTTTATGAACCAAGGCAATCCCACATTTTAAATCATTTCAGATATAAAAGACAATTCCTTCAGCAGATCGCGGAGTTCAAGTGTAACCAGCATTGACAAAGAGTCCCGGGAGGCCATCTCTGCTCTTCATTTCTGTGAGACTTTCACTCGGAAGGCAGACTCTTCCCCGTCTCCATGTCTGTGGGTGGGAACTACAGTGGGAACTGCATTTGTCATCACGCTGAATCTCCCCCCAGGGCCTGAGCAGAGACTCCTTCAGCCAGTGATTGTGTCTCCAAGCGGTATGTATGACCCGGTGCGGTGCGGTGTGCAGATGTGTGTCCCGCGTGAGAAGCTCCAGCTTTTCATTTACAGATCTAAGCACTATAAAGATTAATGATATTTTTTTAATGGTTTAAGAAGTAAATATTCTAGGGCCATGGGAAAGGCTCAGATAGTAAAAATCATTTGCCACTCAAGCCTGCTAACTTGTGTTCAGTCCCCAGAATTCAAATCAATAGCTTAGAGCAGTTGGTTCGCATCTGCAACAGTAGCACTTGTGTGTCAGGATAGAGGTAAGACAGGGAAACTGACCCAGAGCTCTCGGGTCAGCCAGCCTGGACTTCAGAGCACAGGGAAGAGGATGCCCTGCCTCAGAAACAAGGGGCAAGAGAGACCCAGTTCCAAGACTTGAGCCCTCATTTCCACAGATGCTGTGTGCACAAATTAGGGTGGTTTTTTTTTTAATGAAAATAAATTTTCTAGTTCTACATTTAAAGGAAACAACATATCATTCATTTATTAATCTGCAAGTCAGGTGTGTATGTGTGTACAGAGTTCATTATTTAATTGTAAATTATTGACATTTGACATTTATGTTTGGAGCATGTAATAATGACATATTTTTCAGACCACTGAGTACAAGGCTTGGGTTTTGGATTTTGTCAGTGACCTGCATATCCAGTGCAGTGTTGAGTCAACAAATGTGTGTGGATTTAGTGTCAGAGTTGGAATAAGAATATTTACTCTGAATTTGAAAATGGAAGTATATACTAAACTTCTACATTCTAGGTACTATATTGAGGTTAAAAGGTGCAATCTTGAGGATGGCATTTCTGGATGCCACAGGCTGCTTAATGCCACCTGCATACGAACCCTGGAAAGAACACAACGCTCCTGAAGAAAAAGACGAAAAGGAGAAATTGAAAAAGCGGCGACCTGTCTCAGTGTCCCCCTCCTCTTCTCAGGAAATTAGTGAAAACCAGTACGCAGTGATATGTTCTGAGAAGCAAGCCAAGGTCATCTCACTGCCAACCCAGCACTGTGCGTACAAGCAGAACATCACTGAGACGTCCTTCGTGCTCCGTGGAGACATTGTCGCACTGAGTAACAGTGTCTGCCTCGCCTGCTTCTGTGCCAATGGCCATATTATGACTTTCAGGTAAGAGTGAGGCCATTTGGTGCTGGCGAGATGGCTCAGCAGGTAAGAGCACTGACTGCTCTTCCTAAGATCCTGAGTTCAATTCCCAGCAACCACATGGTGGCTCACAACCACTCACAATAAGAATGAGGCCATCCTGTAGCATAAACAGTATTCTTGCTTGGGTCATATTATAAAATTCAGCTTGAAAAAATACTATATTGCTTACACACTGAGAATATTTTTAATAGTAACCAAAGATATGAGAAATACATATTATATTTTCCCTCTCTAGCTATATAAACTAAACAATTTAACAGCCCCAGTGATTTTTCTTTTTTTCTATCATTAACTTTTTAGGCTGGCATTCAGAGTCGTGGGTTCTAACCGTCCTGTCTTCATATATAGTATCATTGTACACTGTACCTACCCTTTAGCATCTATAAATGACTGATACGTATTACCAACAAATGATGTATTTTCCCTCCAGTTTGCCAAGCTTGAGGCCTCTCCTGGATGTCTACTACCTGCCTCTTACTAACATGAGGATAGCCAGGACATTCTGCTTCGCCAACAATGGACAAGCCTTATACCTTGTTTCACCTACAGAAATCCAGAGACTCACCTACAGTCAGGAAACATGTGAAAATCTTCAGGTGAGCAACAAAACATTAGAATTTCTGGAGAGCTTGAGGGTCCTCTGCAGGTCCTCACGCCCATCCACTCTTCTCATGAGAGTACCCATAGCACAGTGTGGGAGAACTCAGAATCCTGTTGCTTTGTGTCTGTCTTATCACATTTTTACCCTATCCTGGGTGTCAGAGCAGCTTTCCTGTACATGGATAGCATACTTTCCCTTCCTCTGCCTGCCCCTTAATTAGTCCTCATTGCACCCTACACAATTTTCCTTCTGCTCTCATGTCATCTCTAGAAACAACTTTATAGGTCAGGATAAAATCTAGAACCCACAAATGAGGGGAAAACATACTTACTTAATCTGCTTACTACAGCTATCACAGTAGATCACTGATGTGCATCTTAGCTCCATGCTGCAAGGCTCTTAAAAGGAAATGAATGGGGGAAACCTGGACTTGGCACAGATCTCTGAGCTGCAACCCCAGCGATTCCTCCTGCCTGTTGTAAAAACACAAACTGTTGACTTCAGTATAAACTTTTTCTAAGAGTACTCTTGTAGTCTTCTGAACAGAGCCACATAAGAAGTTAGGACACTCCATAACTATACTAAAACATTGATAAAGCATGTTTCTGATCAAGCTTTGTGTTACATAAAGGACTTCTTCCTTACTCTCTGCATCCCTCTGCTTCCTTCTCGTCTAGACTGCGGCTCTAGTGAGTGGAGAGAGCAGACCACGCCTTGTTCCCCCAGCTTTCTGTTTTCTCTATTTAGTATCATGTTGGCCATAGGTTTGTCGTGTGTTCAGTGTGCTCCTTCTGGTCCTGGCCACTTGCTCTTGGCGGCCATTCCCCTCTCCAAACTTACTTGTCCCTTTTCCCCTTTCTGAAAACTGTCGACAGTAAGTTCAGGGAAGACTTGACAGTATAGAGATCTCTCTTTCCTCTTCCTGCCTTGTTTCTGAAATCCCACGTGTCAGGATGGTGTTTGTGAAAATTGCATGCTTATAGTAAAGGAAATTGATGTGTTTCCAGTAAAGATGATAACTCTCAAAATGAATATGGCCCCCGTTACACTGAATGCCTTGGCCTACAGGAAGAGAGTATTCTTTCTATTAGAAAGTGACCTGGTTGTCTGGCAAATTACCAGTTCTTCTTGAATGAGATTGAAATGTTTTCTTGAAAGTCAAATAGTCACTTGGCATGGCAGTGTCGTCCCAGAACTTAGAAAAAGATCTGTGTCCCAAGCTAGCCTGGGATATAAACCAAGACAGTCTCTGGTACAAAAGTGACATCAGCTCACTCTCTAAGCAGGCATACTGTCTTGTCCCTAATGCAAACAAATAGTGGGAGGAAGAAACTGCAAACTGTCTCAGTGAGTGTGGTCTTGGAAACTGACTGCTGGAACAGGTCACCGTGTTCCCGATGTGACTGCTTGGAATATGCACCTTACCTGTTGGTGAATCTCAAGGGAGTCGTCGCCACCGCCACAGCATTTGCAGTGCTGACCTCATTAATTACATTTCTGTTTCCCTGAAGCATTAACAGTATAATTTGTTTTGATCTTAAAGGAGATGCTCGGTGAACTCTTCACGCCTGTAGAAACACCAGAAGCGCCAAACAGAGGGTTCTTCAAAGGCTTATTTGGAGGCGGTGCACAATCTCTCGATAGAGAAGAACTATGTAAGTTGGCTGATAACCTTTTAAGACAAAAATGTTCAATCATTATAAAATTTTTGTTACATGTATAAATTGTGCTTTTTTTCTATTCATTGTAACAAAAGGCATAAAATTACTTTTCATTCTGTCTTCACTCAGAAAATAATTTTCTCAGGCAACCAAAATCAGCATAACTTTGAATGGCACCAGAGAGAAAGCAACAGAAGAGGGATAAAGCTGGCTTTATGGGGTATTTTTCCAGTACTGGGAGTTGAATCTTTGGCTTTACACATGCTGAACAAGCCCTCTCCTGCTCCATGCTGTAGCCTGGCAAGATTCTCGGTGGCTTACAGCTCCAACCCTCAGTTCCTGACTGTGTCTGGAGCTGGGGGAGGGAGAACAGTCTGCTTCCAGTTTCTTGCCTCATAGCCGCTGTCCTGGTAAGGGCAGAACAGCCTCGAGCTACGTTTTAGGGTTTTTTGTTTTGTTTCTTAAGTACTGGATAAATCAGTATACAAAACCTTAAAATCCAATCTTTATCAATTATTATTTGTATTAGCCCCTTGTCACTGCTATTATACCACAAATCTGCTGATCTAAAACAACCTGGCTCACTAAGGCTTCTCAGCTTCCATTCTATATGTAAGAAATAAGCATTGTTTATCCTGGTGGCACCAGCACACTGGTCCTCATGGAGGCTTTGTTCTGCTTCTGGAGGTCATTTCTAGTCTTTAGTGCCTGGTCTCTGTCACTGTGCGAGGCAGTGTCACAGCTCTGCCTTTCTGTATCATATCTCTCTTCTTTTCTCGTAAGGAGTCCTTTGATTTGGTTGAGCTCACCTAGCTGATATAAGGTGATCACTCCAGGTCTAGGTCTTTAGTTTAATCACTTGTGTAGCTCCTTTCCTATTACAGGCTGACATATCTCTGCCTTCCAGAAATTGAAATATAGCCATCTTGAGGAAGAGGGCATTTCTCTACCTAGCAACAGTTATTTATTTTTAGAAAAAAAGATGAGAGTTAATTTTAGTAGAAAAGGTCTTGCCTACCACAGACAGGTTCTGATTGGATGAAGAAATGGATAAAGAGATAGATGAATGGATGGGTGGATAGATGGATGGGT
>JADRCD010213888.1:0-10406 GCA_019843815.1 Montemys delectorum
CTTACAAACCATTCTTTCTTGGTCAGCTTATGAGTCATTTCTCCTCAACAAACAAAAGCTCCACCTAACACAAATTAGATCATGTTGCTGCTCTTAGTAGCATGTCATATATTTTCTTCCCCACGTGCCCATGTTCCATCAAAGATGAGAAATGTTGTGTAGAACTCTTGAAAAGCTGAGGTCAATGTGGAGCCAGTCTGACAAGCTCATGGGAAATTCTTAAAACATCCCAGCCCCAGCTCGGGGCCTCTGTGGAAATCTTCAGATAACAATCTCTGTTCCTTCCAACTTGCGCATCACCTCATCTATAGTATTTGCCTTCATGGTTTGTGTCAAACTCTAAGGAGATGGGGGTGGGGATGGGGATGGGGACATGGGGTCAGATACTTGAAGGAAAAAAACAAATCAAGGATGAGAGGCAGCTCAGTTTTCTGCTGCTTTACACACTGTAAGACCAGAAAACTAAACTCAAAATAAAGAATGCACAAACAGAAAACCATGCCCTCTGGACTTCTTTATCGCCTATTAATAACCACGAGGACTTTCTCATGCGCTCATAGGAAGAGCCCGTTCCTGAATGAGCTGATTGTTCAATGTTTGCCTGGAAGGTCTGTGTTATGCTCTCTAGTATAGAATGCAGCTGTGTGGTCATCAATGTATATAGAAAATAAATGTTTAGGTACCTCAGGGCTATGGCTCGACTACTCCTTAGGGAGATCTTGCTGCTCAATGGAGGAGAACTTACTGAGTACAGCCAGCTGGCTATGCCCAATGGGCAGCCCCGGGGAGAAGCAGTGTCAGGGAGTGTAGTTTGAGAAGGCTTCCCTAATACTAAAATTGCTTACTTGTTCTCATTTGCTGCCTTTGTTTTGACATTCCAAGTACTGTAATGTTAAAGAATCCACTCTATTCTATTTCTGCAAGAAAAGCACAACTTTAAATGGCTGGGGAGTGCTGCTGTTTGAACTAACCCCAGAGCAAATACAGAGACAGGGAGCGGCGTTTCCCTGACGGCTATCCCCCCACAATCCTATGACTAAAAGAACATAAAGACAATAAAATACAGAGCAAGTAACTTTGAAGAAGAAAATTCAAAGCTGCATTCAAGGTTTGTTTCCATTTTCTAGTTACATTCTGCAGCCCTAGTCTGATATCAGAAATGCTCTCAATCCAAAACCTCTTGATCAGGCATGACACCACAAGAGGCAATTTCTGTGCCTGACCTCACTTGACAGATGCCAATCAAAGCCCAGGAACACCAAGTGATTTGATGAAATTACAACCAGCCCTCATGGGTAAGGCCTATGTAAAACATAATTGAACCTCTTGTTTGGGTTGGATTTCTTCCCTGAGATATCTCATTGTGGAGAAGAAAAGGGTCCAAAATAAAGAAATCTACAACAATTTGGGTCTCAAGCATTTGAAATAAAGGATGATCAACCTGTTAAAACTTCCCCTTAAAGTCAGCTCTTTGAGGCAACAATGTAGCCAGGCAAAAAGAACATCAGAATAATAATCTTGCAGGACAGACTTCTATTTGATTGTATTTCAAATACTATGAAGATGTTTAGAATTCCATGTTTGGACTGATGCCTCACAGATGGATACTTTATATTGAAGACTTATTAGAGCATCAGGTTGAATCCCCATGTTAACAAGAGTGGTTATTTCTGCTAAAGCAAGGAGCTATATTAAATATAATAGTATTGAAACACACTGAGGTATTACTTGCCAAAACTCAACAGTCCTGATTTACAGACGCAGCAGCAACAGTCAGATAGCCCCCTGCAATGCCAGCCTACCTACTGGGAAATTCAGAGTATTTCCTCTTGGGTCAAGCTTCAGTTTGCTCAACCAAAAGAGATTGTGCTCTGTGAAGGTGAGAGGCTACCTTCTAAACTCCACGCTTCCCTTGGGTCTCTTCAGTAGAATTTTAGCGTCTAGGATCAAGAGCTGAGAACCACAGAGAAGGCAAATAAGAACATGCATCATGCATGTGGGAGACACACCCTCACTTCTAGTCTAAACAGCTTTGCCCTCGTCATTTCTTCAGAGTTCCTCCACCTTAAATCAGATGTGAGCAATGCCAGAACAATGGATAATCTGTTAATAATAGGAGCTTAACAAAAATGAATGCCAGCCTAGCTCAATCTGTATGAGGAGATTCTTGATCAGAAAGTGAAATGCTCAACATGACTATAGTTCAATGGATGTCATACTGACGTATGGAGCTCCCAACTTAAACACTCAAAGGAGGTCAAGGTCCACAGATATTCCCAGCTCCTCCTTCCCTTAGCTTCTTCATACCACAGGAGTGATCTCTTAGGTGTGGATCTCACTAGGCAGACTCTGATGCTCCGGCTTTAAGACTCAGGCTTTGAAATTTCTTTTTTTTAAAAAAAGATGTTTATAGTTCTTATCATCATCTAGTTTATTAAAAGTACAGTAACAAATAAGAATTCTATTTTTGATGAACAATAGGTTTGAGATAGATAGAGGATAGAGAGATGATAGATAGATAGATAGATAGATAGATAGATAGATAGATAGATAGATAGGTAACAGAACTGTTTTAGTGTTGGTACCATGAGATTTTGATTCCTAAAGCATACCTGGTGAACATAAACATTAAAAATTCTCAGTGAAATTCTAGAGGGCCCAACTCAACAATATATGAAAATAGTCATGTCCCGTGACCAAATAAGATTTGTCTCTGTAATGTGAAGATGTTTCAACACAGACACATTCATAAATTCATTCAGTATTAGCAGAGTGAAAAATAGAAATCACATTATCATCAAAATTTCTTTTGCTAACTAGTGGGAACTGTGTCTCTAAAGCAAATGAAATCCACACACTCTCCCTACCAAAGACACTTTGTGTAGCTGAGATGTAGCCCTAAGCTGGGTTCACCCTGAGCCGCCTTCAAATACTTGGTTCCTACATTTCTCAGCCAGAGTTCAGTCCCATCTCTGTTCACAGTTTCTATGAGCTGTCAACCTGGTTGTCTCCCAGAGATGCTCCAAAGTAAGAGAGGATGTCTCTTTCTTGTCTCTGTGTTCATGGCCACAGAATGCTAGACATGTTCTCACTGGTCAGTCTGCCTCCCAGGTACCAGGAAGAGGAGATTCATGTTGTTTGCTTTGTTGGTTTGTTTGTTGAGATTGAGTAGTCCTGAACTTTTAATTCCCCTGTCTTTCTACCTTCTGGATGCCAGGATTACAGCTCTTGTGTTCCATCACACCTAGACAGGTTTGCATGTCTCATTTTAACTACACTAACTAGAAGGGGTGTAAGGCATAGTCAAAGAGGACTAAAGTACATTCCTTGAACAATATCCACAAGACAGAGACTCCAGGGTTGTGGGTGTTGGCTAGCCTAAGGGAAAGTGGGACAAAAGTCGCTTGTCTACAGCTTATGTGTCCTAAGATAGCTCACTTTAACCAAAGAAGTTTAAAACAATGTACTCAGTCCTTTAAGTGTTGTTACCTCTCAGTCCTGTGAAATGTTCCAATGCTTTTTCAAATATCCATGTTTTTGGAAGAGGCCAAATCTACAATTAAGTCTCAAGTGGAATGAAAGGACAATCAAAGACAGCAGGCTTATGAGGAAAAATTGTGGCTTTGCCCAATTCACATAAGGGAAACTGCTAAGCATTTAACCCACAACAAAAGGATAATTAGGCAACATCCCTGTTCATTTGATGCAAGGAAAACATTATTTTAGTTAATTAATAATTTCTAAAGCATTTTCTTAATGATGCTTTGATGGCAATCTCAAATGGAAACACATCTGTGTACATACAGAGCAATGACTATTGAAATAGTGTGTGCACACATACACACACACATTGTAATTACTCATTGGATTTGTCGCCTGAGGTAACTTGGAAAATAAAGGCCAGATTTACAAACCATTTATGGTGAGAGCGCCATGAGCCTGGGGAAGAGATACATTTACTCTCCTAGTTTTCATTAAAGTTTTTGGTCATAAACAGCATGTACCCTTCTTTTAAAAGATTTTCCACATTTACTTGTGTGCATATGAAGGTAGGGCTGGGCTTTGACACAATGTAGAGGGGAGAGGACAATTTGCAGGGGTCAGTTCTACCTTCCCATACTTTGGTCTTCAGGCTTGGCAGTAAGCATCCTTGCCCTCTGAGCCATCTCATTGGCTACTAGCAGACACCTTCTTGTGGTCTAAACTTCATAATACAGAATTTCAAGTAAAAATACACTGACTAGACTGGAAGTTTTTATGCACAGTATGGGAGGTAAAAACATTGAGAACTGGCTGGGTATTAAATTTCCTCATCTTTATCTCCTTTAAGGAACGTTGGAAACACATGTGTGTTTTTCACAGAGAGCTCTGTTCATAAGCACAGGTTGACCCAGCCCCTCAACTCTAGGGAAGGCAGATAGTTCCAACCAGCAGTTATTTCTCTCCCTTTACTGTGTCCTTGTGCCTTTCTTTCTCTGGAGGCTCCTCTACTGCTCTTCTAGAGTCCAGACCAAGGTTGGAACATCCTTGGGCTCCAACAGGAATACTTCAGCTGATAGATGCAAATTCTTTCCATCAGGTCACTAAGAAATGCTGAAGGCACCTAGAAAGAAAGAAAGAAAGAAAGAAAGAAAGAAAGAAAGAAAGAAAGAAAGAAAGAAAAAAAAAAACCCTAAGCCTAGCCCAGGCACACTCATTTTCTTTTGTTCAGTCCCAGTCCAGTTCTGTCTTTCCTTGGTATCCAGCTCCAGGTGGGTTTGGGTCTTTCTCTATTGTCCAGCCTCGGGGCCTTTGCTGAAGCTTCAGGATTCTTCAGTGAGAAGTTCCTCAGACAGGCCCAATGTTGACCAGTAGGGGGAGCCCCAATGTAAAGGCATCTTAGGCTGTTCAAGTTGCTCACAAGCAGGAATTATATAATTTGTGGCATACTAGGAGTGAGATAAGTGCCACTAATGTAGAGTTATGTTTTTAAAAATTGGTGAAGATGAGTTTTAAATTCTCAGTTAAACGATTAAGAATGAACAGACTTCTACCTGACTTAGAAGTTACTGATGGTTGCCAACTGCATTTTAGAACCGTAAGCACTTTCACAGTTCAGAGTGAAGGGGCAAATAGTGAGGCTAGTGGCTGTCTCTGTAGGAGATGTCAGGCCTGCAGTGGGAGATGAAGGACACCTGACAGAGACCCCTGTAATCTGAAGACAGTGACTAAGCGTGGGCCTGGGAGAAGCACCTATCTCAAACATTCTTTTGACAACAGCTCAGCAACCTGAAACCACACACAGCAGGGCAAACAAGCTCATCACTTGTGATCTACACAGATCAGGGTCCGAAACAGGGTGGAAGAACAGAAGTCTGAGCCCGTGTATGAATCTGGTGACTTCTGCTTTCACATAAAGCAGAAGGACAACGGATGCTAGAGGTAACTCCCCTGATTGCCCTTCCTACAACTAACAATGGATCTCAAGTTCAGCAAAGCAAAAATGAGTTTCTTTTTTTCATCTTCTTTTCTTACAGCTGAGAGATTTTAAAGTTAGAGTTAATGTGTCTCAAACAGAACTTAGAGTGCATCTATGAAGGTGAATAGACCGGAGGAGAGGTTGAGTAAAAGAGGGGAGAGGACGGGAAGGGAAGGGAGAGAAAATTTCTTGCTGGTCTTCCTGATCAAAGTGTAAAGGCTTTATGGAGCCAGGGTAGCAGTTAGAAGATGGTTTGGAGTTGAAGTTAAGGGGATCATCTACAGACAAATCCAGACTGGTTGTAATGCATTTAAACTGTCAGGGCAGATGTGGCCTGATGATAGCTTGCCACAGCACACCAAACAATCACCAAAGTAGAAGGCAGTTGAAGAAATGTCTCCTGGAATTAGCGATAAAGATCATTTGGTGCATTGAGAATTCCAAAAATGAGAAATGGAGCAGAATTGAAGAAGAAATAATAAATACTAAACATAATGATAGTAGACAATCTTGCTAAAATGTGTAACGGTTCTGGCTTTAATTAAAAGGACTGAAAAGGCTGAGCATCATTCAAAAAACCAGAAGAGTGAAAAAGTCATTATGAACTCCCACATTGCAGGCAGTGAGGAAGTATCAGCAGCACGTGTAAGGTTCTAGGCTTAGTAACCGACCAGCACCACAAAGAAAAGAGTTAGTTAATAATAGTACACAATATCTCTGCGTGCCACCTGCTTCAATAGAGCTGAGTCTACCTTACAGGCAGAACATAGTCAAGAGCTCAGTTTGTAAAGTGCTGTGCCAAAAGTGAAAAACTGCAGGCGTTTATTGGCTTGGGGCGGGGCAGGGGAGACTTTTCAGAAGTCAGCATGTTGCAGGCTTGCAGAGAATGTAGGTATTGGAAGAAAAACGTGCCTTCATAGGTGAAATGGGAAGTCGCCAAGGCTGAAGTAACTGCCTGGATAAAGTCTCAAAACCAAAGTACAGGGGTTAGAGACATGGGGCAGCAGTTCTTAGCACTACTGCTCTTATGGAGGACCTAGATTCAGATCCCAGTACCTATGCTGGGGGACCCACTACTCCTTCTAACTCCGGCTCCAGGGTGCTCAGATGCCCTCTTCTAGACTCTACAGGTATGACATCTGTCTGCATATATCATGCACACACAGGCATATACATAAATAAAAATAGAGAACATCTTCAAATAACAAAAGCTGAAAGAAATGCTACCAATTGTGACAGAAAACATCTCTGTAAAGTTAGAATATCAATAAAATAAAATAAAATAAAATAAATGACTGAGCTGATAAAGTGCAAGCAAAGCAGAGAGTGATTTCCAGAAGAGAGGCTTCTTTATAGGGTCACTTCAGCCATATGTAGAAACTAAGATACACTAAGATACACACAGTGCCACTTCTACATAAGGGCAATGCCACAAGAAGATAAGAGCTTCTTATGTGTATTTATTAGGAAAGGGAGTTCCCAGTGATCATGAGGACAATCAATAGCAGTAGAGGAGGACTAATGAAAAAGACCAATTAGGAGACCACCACGGGATTCTGGGATTTCAACGTAGTCTAAGCCAGAGAAATGCTCATGGGATAAGTGCAAGTAAGAGATAGACTTTCAGACCATCTGCTGTGAGTATGTGGGAGAAAGCAAGGATGACAAGCAGGTGACCAAGTTGGAACTGTTAAATGCCATTTTCTGAGAAGGAACCTCAGATGTAGATTGGATAGCCAGTTGTGCATTGTACGTGTTGAATGTCATGTTTTAATGAGGCATTAAATGGACTGGAATGAGGGAACCAGGTTAGAGGTGAGACCCCATGGGAAGTAGTGAAGAGAGCAGATCATTTCATTGGAAGAGATGGCATTGCCTAAGTGTGTGCAGGTGAAGGAGAGAATACTACAGGAAGAGTAGAGAAACCTAAGAAGATGCCAAGTAGACTATGGACGAAGCATGGGGAAAACCTTTCCCCTGTGTCCCTGTAGCAGGGAATCATAAGGGCATATTAAGTAGATGGAGACTGCTAGAGTATTACTGAAAAAATAAGTGCTAAGTCACATACAGAAATCTTTGATACCTCCTTGAATACTTTGAAAGGATGTATGGAAGGGCATAGTGGGAGCTCATAAGAGAATGACACTTTATTGGATATCTCAGCAGAAAGGTGAGATGATAGAGGGCCTAGGAGATTATAGTTTCATTAAAGAAATATCCAGTGGCTAAGGAAGAATTTTATTAGAAGCCGAGAGATTTTAGAGAAAGTGTAAGGGCAGTAACGAAGGGCAGGGGTTATCTCTTCTGCATTGAATGAGAATAACAGGTGTGAAAAAAACTACATGAGCTACATTCTGAATATGCTCTGTAAAATGTGATGCTCAGTGAGGAAAATCTAAGTATGCAAGCCAAAGGAAATCAAGGCAGTTTATCATCAATGGTGACTTCAGAAACAGGGAGACAACACCTACAGAATTCTGAGATGAGAATACTGTGAGATCATAATTTTATACCCAGCTATTGTTTATGGGAAAAGGTGCTCAAAGTTTTTGGATATCCTGGAATGCCCATGCCTGACTTGGAAATTTACTCAGAAAATTCAAGAAAGTAAGGAACAAATCAAACTTAAAACTTCACAACTACATCATCATGACAAACTAAGCATGTGCACACACCTTTCTACCTTTCCACATTGGAGAAAAACTAGTGAAATAGGGACAGAGTTATACATCCTTACAGGATAGAAGGTTCTGGAAAAAGAGATTTAATCAGCAGATCAGAATTTTAAAGAATTTTTGGAAAACTATACTGTAGACTGGCTTGGCAGCAGGAGAGTGGAGAAAACCACAAACAAATGGAGACATCTGGCTATCGTGAGGGTGTGTGCCTGTGGTTAGAGCTACTGGAGAGGCTGCAGTGGAGGATTGCTTGAGCACATGAATTTGATGCCAGCTTGGGCAACATATCAAAACTTACCAGGAAAAAAAGAAGGAATTATGTAAGGAAGAAGGAAGGAAGGAAAGAAAAAGAAGAAAACAGAGACAGCTGGGCGTCTGGAATGGGTCACTGCAGAAGACAGCACCGGTCCTCTAGAGAGAGCCCTGGAAAGTCTCCAAGATCACCATCAATGAGGGTTAGAAATATTTGTTGAACGATGTTGGATGAATGAGCAGGCTGTGTGGTAATTAGTAACATAATTAATTGAAGGGTTGCCAGCCCAGCTGGGCTGGTCCTCGATTCTGATACACAGAAAGCTGGCTATGTTATTTCCTTCTGTATAATAGATGAGATGTGTCCTCTAAATAACATGGTAGTCCTGTCTTCAGGAAAGGAGAAATTAGTGGAAGGGCAGCTTTGTGACAAGCTCAGTTCTAATGTGACTAGGGAGCCTGGGACCTCTTACATGCTCCTGCCTCATCCAACCTCTTAATAGGCATCTGCAAGAAGAAGGAGCCCTCTGCCCAAGAGGACTAAAATGTGCTTCCATCTAGGGTAGTGGCTCTCAACTTCCTAATGCTGTGACCCTTTAATACAGTTCCTCGTGTTGTGATGACCCCTAACCATAAAAATCACTTCCTTGCCACTTCGTAACTGTACTGTTATGCACTGTAATATAAATATCTGATATGCGCCCCGCCCCAGGGGTTGCTAGCCACAGGTTGAGAGCCACTGATCTAGGGAGATGGCTCAGCACCCTGTATGTGGTACCCTCTCCCTGGAACCGCTGACCAAAGCAAAGCTTAGTGACTGATAGTGCCCACTCTAGTCCTTTAGAGCTCTGGAGAAATGGAAGGTGCACTGAGAAGCTCTCGTGTGCAAAGGTGCGAAGGACAGACCCTGAGAGATCAGCACAGGCAGTGCAGGCAAGTATGGCATCTTCAGTGATGATCAGCAGAGAAATGTCAAAGAATACCGAACATATAGAAAGAATGCACTTCTTTGAACCTGAAACAGTGAATGAACAAGAAAGTCTGAGTAGTAAAGCCAAAGAAGCGATAACATGATCGTCACAGAAGAAACGGTTCAAGAATGAGTGATGCGGTCAATCGATTGTAGCTACGAGATAAACCTGTCTGTGGTCTTGTCATTAGCTTTTTTCCAACTCTCAAGACAGATATGCCTTTTCTATTTAGAAATTTTGTTAGAACAGCAAGTGTACTTGTCATGTTGTATTTCTATGGTTTGTCCTATTTAAAAAAAAAAAAAAACAGATACAGTTTATTTTATGAAACTGAGGTTTCTTTGCCTTGTCCAAAATCCTACTCTTTTCCTTTGTGGAACTTCTTGGTCTTGCTTTGTGGGCATGTGCAATGTCTCCTAATTTTCTGTGGAAATCATGCCATCTCTCTTTTATTTTCAAATGCACAAAATTACAGGTTTGTGTTTATTTTCTTGGGGTTCATTCTGAAATTTTTTTGTAAGCCTAACACCACAAAAATTAAGCTAGTAAAGAATTATTTATTAAAAACTGTTTTCATGCTCTGAAAAGTCCTTTCTATAGGTGTGTCACCTGTTACAGATGCCTAACATAGAATGTGGAGAGCCGACTGTTTCACATCTGTAAGGGATTTATGTAAATTACCTGCTTCCTTCCAGATCACTATCTTTCTCAGAAAAAAAAAGACACTGACAATTTTCAGCTGATATTTGTGACATTTTCTTGTGATTTTCTAAATAATATGCTAGCATTGTAATTTCCTAATTTTCAGTATTAATATTATTTATTGATTTGCTGTTCTGTATGACTGAAGCAGAAAAGCATAGAAAATAGTTGTTATCTATTATTTCACTTGTATATATGAGCTCTACACATCCTTGTTCTTTTCCTCCTCTTCCTCCTTCTTTTTCTTCTCCTTTTTCTTCTGCTTTTTCTTCTGCTGCTGCTTCTCCTCCTTCTCCTTGTCCTCCTCCTCTTCCTCCTCTTCCTCCTCCTCCTCCTCTTCCTCCT